>CM077149.1:113489870-113746270 GCA_039583875.1 Platanthera guangdongensis | reverse complement strand
CCTCCTGGGAGGTAGTTTCTTTAGACTTGTAGTACAGATATACCTACTCACCAGTGGGTTCGTGTCAGTTGTTGGCGCCCACTGGTGGTTTCTCTTTTTAGATGCTTTGTACTTTGCTTATACTGCTAGATTTCCTGTTTTGGAGTTTATTCAACTTGTTCTGTGATGATTTATGTTAGATCACAAACCGAGGCACATATCAACTTAGTACCAGAGCCTCGTGCCGGTCTCCCCATTTTTGACACTTCCTCCGCTCTTGTACACTCTCCCAGCGCCGTGACCACAAACCAGAGGCCACAAAATAGAGGCACTCCATCCGGCGATTCTTCCACTCTGGTAAGTCCTCCCCACCTCGCGAACACAACCAGCAGCCCAGCACCCCAGCCGGTGCTTCTTCGGTTTCCGTCCGCCATCCCATCCCCACCGTGACAGCCCCGCGGCCCCTCTCCTCAGCCGGCCTGCTTCCAACACCATCCGCTTTCTGTCCAGCCCTATCCCCGATGGAGTACAGTGCTCCCTCTCTCATTGAGATCATGGAACTCTTCCAAACCATGCTCGCGACTCAGAACTCCAAAATGGACGCCCTCAACACACGCTTGGATGCCCTACAGGGGGTGCCTTCTCCTACGCCTATGACAGCGACCGATCACCCTTCGACAAGTCGGGTAAACTCCGCTGCTCCTACAAGCGAGGACTACCCCGCCTACGCACGCACGAGCTATCTGGATGGATTTTCTCATTTACAAGGGATGCGAAGATCCTTTCCTTGGCTTACCCGTCGTGAAATTTTCTCCGCCAACCAACGCACGCCAGATGACGAACGCGTCAGCATCTCCTCCTTCCACTTACTTGGGTCAGTGCAATTGTGGTTGACAACTTATGCGGGAACGCCCCAACCCTTCGTTGGAGGAATTCAGTGCGTCCTGCACCCCGCGGTTTGGTCCTGCTCTACAAGGAAACCCACTTGGAGACAGGTCGGCTCCATGGACACCTATTTAGAAAAATTCCATATTTTGTTATCTAGGGCAACATCTGTCTTACCGGAGCAACAAGTTCCCCTTTTCATTGTCGGTCTTCATGAGCGATTACATTGGGACGTTGAATTCCTACTGCCACGTGATCTCAACACGACTACGAGCCTCACCAGGGCTTGTGAACGGTGACTGCTATTAGATCGTCCGACCTTGGGATGTCAGGACCATCAAGGAGCCTACGCTTTAGCCAGTTTGAATGAAAAGGCTCCAATCCGGGAAGAGCCACCGCGGCCTACCGTCCGCCGCCGTTTTTACCGCCCCGAAATGGCCGAGCGCCGCGAGAAAGGCATGTGCTACAATTGTGATGAACACTTCACGTCGGATGATCCATCCAATGATGAAGCGACGGGAGCGGAGAAGAAACTGGAACACCTTTCGATCCAGCTTGAGGGCAAACTGTCTTCAGACGGGGGCGGCGATGTTATGTGGCGTGACAATGTCAGCTATTTTCGTTTATCTTAAATTATGCCGTGTTTTTTTTTAATTATTATTTTCCCCATATGTCGTAAGCCCAGATAAGGGCGTGCATGTGAAACTACTTATTGGGTCAGCTAGGCCTTGGTTTGTATGCATGAATTAAATCTAGAAATCTACTTCTCTCTCTTCTTTTTCCTCGTCCCTATGGGTGCAACTCGGATCGGTTCGGTTTGACCCAAAAACAAGAACCGACCCATATAGGTTTCGTTCTACAGTTTTGGAACCGAAACCGACCCACTGTTCTAATGTATAGAACCGGATCTGAACTGTTTGCTTCGGTTCAGATCTGGTTCGGTTCTCGATTCTACCTGTCTAATTTATTTTTTTAAAATGACTCCTCCAACTCATGATTCTTTGCAATATAAATATCAATGTCTCAAAATAGTTGAAATCATGACTCTATATCATATTGAAGTCATACAACTACACAAGTACAATAAATATTTTTTAGCCATACAATTATATTCTTAATTATTTTCGCGTATTTAGTTATACGACTATAACCGTCGTCTCAAAATATTTTCTTTAGCATTGATATTCGGTTCTCGGGTAGGTTCTGGGTACCCGACCCTTGGAACCAGGAATCAAACCAAATTGGCAGTTCTCATATTATGGGAACCGGACATGAACCGAAGCTATTTGGAACCGACCTAAACCATTTGGTTCGGTTCGGTTCCGGCCCGGTTCTTTGGTTATTTTTGCACACCTCTACCTCTCCCTATCTCTCTCTCTCTCTAAAGTCACGAAGCCGTACCCGCCGACCTAGCCGGTCAATCCTATGTTGCCGAACGTTCACACTCTTCCCCCGTTCCCCGTCACCACTATTACGCCTCCCAGCAAGAGGAAGGGAGAAGCTCCTCCTTCGGCAAACCCACCGTCGTCGAGACCCCTCACACGATCTCAAACAGAGGCACATATCAAGTATCCAATGACCCATTTCAGCTGAGAAACGTGAAACACTAAGTGGATGTATCTGCGGTGTGGGAGGAGAAGGCAGTAAGTTGAGTTTCCAACCTATGTAATTATCACAAATGACCTATAGAACATGGTTGCAAGCTTTGAGTGAGTCCACAGTGCCACCAAAATATGGCAATGCGACCAAAGTTTGACGAGCACGGTGTCCCCTTTAGTAAAAGGCACATCATGGCAGTGATGTTTGGCAAGAAAATTTATTCGGTTTTGCGCACGTTGAAGATGATAGCGCCAAGGGAAAAGTATAGAGTCGTGATCACAAAGTAAATCAGATAGGGTTGCCACGGGACTTTCGTATGGGAGATTGTGAGTGATGGATGTGGAGATCTACCATAGACAATCTCAAACAGAGTGGCGTTTACGCTAGTGTGGAAGGTGTTGTAAGCATATTTGGCCTAGAATAACCAATCTGCCCAAGCACGCATATGGTCGTACTCAAAACAACGGAGGTATGTCAAGCAGTGATTCATGGATTGACCATACGTTTAGGGATGAAAAGTTGTATTTTATGAAGTTGGGTGCCCTGCATCTTGAACGACTGCCCAAAGGAACCCACAAATAGTGGTTCGCGATGGCTCACAATGAGTGAAGTAAACCATGAAGGAGGACCACACCATTAATAAAAAATGAGGCTACAATCAGTGTGGTAAACGAGTATCTGAGGGGAAGGAGGTGGGAGTATTTGGATAGACGATACATGACTACTAATATGCAATCCATTGTCTTGGGCCGAGGGAGCCTAGAAATGAAGTCCATAAAAATGTTGTCCCATATCCGCGTCAGAATGGAGAGTGCTAGAGGAGGCCCCTGTGAAACGTGGCCTCGTATTTGGCATGCTGATGCGGCAGGTAGGTCGCCACAAACGCCTCTGTTGGAACATGTTGGGCCAATACAATGATGTCGCGAGGCAGCGATATGTACGAAAGACACTTGGGTGGCCTTCCTTCGGAATCGAGTGAAACTCCACTAACAGTTGTGGAATGAGCTGAGAGGATGTTGAGAAAACCAAGCAACCGTAATGTTGGAGATGATTCCCAAATAAACTCTAAGGTAACTGGGCGGTGGCATCCACACGTAACGCATTGAGGACCAGCTGGAGGAGTGGATCGACGGAGACCTCACATTGGATAAGGGACACATCGTCCCAGGCTGATCGTGAAATAGCTTCCAAATTAGTGGTTTGTTGTTGCCCAGAGCATGAGTAGGCCGCGTGGTTGGGAAACTGGAGTGGAATTCAATGAAGAAGTCGTATCACAATAGTTTCATGACCCAAACCTACAACATGGGAGTAGTTATCTTCTGAATCATGAGATAACTGAGACTATGATGGTCTGTGTGAACAGTAAAATGGTGGCCCAGTAGGTAGGGGTGCTAATGCTGAACAACAAGTACTAATGTCATAAGCTCGGACTCATAGGCAGAGCGGGGGTTGATGGTGGTTGCAAACATTGATCCGACTGAACTAAGCGATGGGTTGCCCCGCTTACACTCGTACGACATTGGTGCTTGATGCATCACACTCCATGATGAACGATTAGAAGAAGTCTTGTAAGGTCAAGACCGGAGCGGTGCTAAAGGCTCCCTGAATGGCCCAGAAGGTTATGACCACCTCTGATGTCCCCCGAAAAGTGTTGGTGTCTGAACTCTTCAACATGCTAAAGAAGCACTTAGCAATTTTTCCATACTCCCTAATAAAACAACAATAGTACTTAGCGAGGCCTAGAAAGCCTCAAATATCGCAAAGGGAACGGGGTGTGGGCCACTGAAGGGTGACCATCACCTTATCTTGGTCTATAACTAGGACTTGAGCGGAGACCATGTGCCCAGAGTAGCTGATTTAGGACATGTTGAAAGTGCACTTCTTGAGGTTGATGGGAAATTCATGTTCATGGAGGGTGGTAAGCTTCGCTCGCACATGATGGAGGTGGTTCTTCTTGGAGGAATTATAGACTAAGAATCTAAGATGCCATCAAAAAAACCAAAATGTACCTCTGCAAAGCTGACTAGAAAAAATCATTCATGGTCGCCTGAAATGTTGTGGGTGCATTCATCAAGCCGAAAGGCAAGATGATGAACCGCGTTCGACGATTTCTGAACACGCCCCGTGTCACGCCCTCGACGTTCGTCGAACCCAACTCGATGATCGTCGAACAGACTCGACACGCCCGGGTTCAACCCGTGACACACACTCAATGCTAGCCGGCCACTCAATGCCAACCACTCGACGCCAGCCAGCCACTCAACGCCAACCACTCGACGCCATCGCCACTCAACGCCATCGCCACTCAACGCCTCCAGCTCGGCGATCACCTCAGTGAATATTGTGCGTGCGAGCTTGCTGTCTTCAGAATATCGTTCTCCCACAACCGAATTTGGTGATAGCCAGAGCGGAGGTCTAAGTTAGAGAAGTAGGAGGCCCCCTCGTAACATGTCCAATATCTCCTGAATGATCGGGATGAGATATTTGTCGAGAATCGTGACTTTGTTGGGTTCCTAATAGTCCACACAAAAATTCTAAATGTCGTCTTTCTTGCAGACCAAAAGAATCAGACTCAAAAAAGGACAAGCAGTGGGCGGATCAGGCACACAAAGAGTTGAGCTTCTCAATCGTTCCCTTTTAAAGGAGGCCCTACCGGTATAGCCGAATAGATACAGATGGCGCACCCTTCTGTAAGGCGATGTGGTGGTTCGTCGGGCAAGGTGGCGAAAGGTTGCAATCTCAATGAAAACACATGGAAACATATCCAAAATAGCCCGCAAGGCCGAGAGTGTCGGTAGACTGGGGGTGGGGAACATGATTGACCATGTGCCAATAAGCATGTGGCACGAAATCGACGCCGGTCTTCTTTTTTGAATAGAATCGGCCCGACGCATGAGGGTAGTGTCGCTTACCAAGATAAGTGGTGTCGTGACCTCAGTGGACTGCATTGTCAAAGAATAATATTCACCCAGCCCAACTCAAACGTGTAGAAGTCGGCCCGTAGAGGGCGTTGGCCCACCCTGAGGTCTAGCGCCGATCAAAGACCGCCAGTCGCCTAACAACGGTCGACCCCCAAATAGATGGATGAAGAAATTTGGGGCACGGCTTACCGATTGAGCCACACGATCCACAAAGCGTGCAAGATGAAGTTGTGGCTAGCACCACTATCAATCATCATCTAGGGGCGAGATCCTTTTGACAACAAAGAGTGGATGGTCAACAGGTGGTGTCGCTGGCGAAGGATCATCGCAATCAGCCTTGCCTTCAAGGGCCTCAAAGTCGGTGAGGGTAGTCTCGGGTTCCTCCTCGCCAATGATGGCACACAGTTCCTTTAGGGGATAGTCATGGGTCAGTGCGTAAGCATGCTAGCAACGAAAATAAAAGCCTTTCGTACGAAGATCATGGTTTTTTTTGATTGGACAACAGTGGGTGTATGGAGGCACTGAGATGCGCGACGACATTCCTGGAAGCATGGACTGACCCACATGCAAACACACCCGGATACATGCACATAAGCATTTTTACAATTTTTTCTGCCATGGGTCCCGTGACCAGTGATTGTCATGGCCCAGGCCCGACTCAAGGAGTCTTAATGGGACCCGACTAGTACAACCGTGAGGGCTGCAACCCAAGTGACCTCAACGCATTTCTGACCTGTTTATCAGCGCAACACGGTGTTAGCGTTGGGTCTCAAACCCACAACACTTGACAGAAAATCCTGCCCCCCCCCCCCCCTCAACGGAGACCTAACAATTTTATGTGAAACTCAGACACGGGCCATACGACAACGAATCAACGCCCTCCTTCAAGCTTCGACGGTTATGTTCGGCTTTGAGTTGGAAACTTAGTACTTCTGTTTTTCGACAATCTTGTTTGGCTCCATTTCTTTGATTCCATTCAAGTACGGAGATTTTTTTTCTTCAAACATAGCTCATAGGAAATGCTCTAATGAAAGTATCAGGCTATTTGGGGAAAGACATAGGCATCATTGTTTTGTAATCACATCAAGATAGCATTCCTTTCATTATCATCGGGTTAGTTATCTGCCATCCCTTCACTTACACATCATATATTGGTACTTGAGACGCAACCATGCTCATATTGGTTCCTTTATCCTGCCCATTCAATTCTTGGCCACTAGTCAAGAAGTGTATTGTCAGTTTTTTATGGGGATTGCTTGAATCCAACAACTTCCTATACTTTGCAAAAAATTAATGTAGGAAATTTAAGCATATTCACTGTAAAGGTTGTGGCATGTTCCTTTCTTTAATCGATAAAATTATGAAATGAATCATTAAGGTTCCCTCAAACTTTTACCATCTTTTGAATTTTAGGTTTTTATTGTTTGCAGATGAAATCGTTTTGGTCGATAAGACACACGAAGGTGTAAACGCGAAACTTGAATCTTGGCGAGACACTTTAGAAAAGAAGGATTTTACGTTGAGCGGGACAAAGACGAAGTATATGGAGCTTAAATTTAGCAGTGCAAGAAGGACGGATGACTTCATTATTAAGTTGGATGACAGTTCAAAAAGATGGAGGTGTTGATAAAGATGTGATACATAAAATCCAAGCAGGTTGGTTTAAGTGGAGAGGCGCATCAGAGGTTTTATGTGATCGTAAAATACCATTAAAACTTAAAGGAATGTTTTACCGTACTGCAATTAGACCGACGATGCTTTATGGTTCTGAGTGTTGGGCAATGAATTGTATACATGAGCAAAACATAAGAGTTGAGGAGATGAGAAGGCTTAGGTGGATGTGTGGACACACAAGACTGGATAAAATTAGGAATGAATGTATAAGAGATAAGACATGAGTGACACAAATTACAAAGAAGATGCAAGAAGCTCGCCTAAGATGGTTCAAACACGTACAAAGGAGGTCATTAGAGGCACATGTTAGGCGTTCTGAGAGTTTAGTGACTAAGCATGGGAAAGACCAATAAATACTTCGAATGAAACTATAAGGAAAGACATGATGTACTTAAACATTAGTGATAGTATGACTAAAGATAGGGCACAATGGCAATAAAGGATCCATATAGCTGACCCCAGTATAGTGAGATAAAGGGTTGAGTGTTGTTGTTGTGGTGGTGCATGCCATGTGGGGCCAAGGAAATTGGAAAAGGGGCATGGGCAAAGAAACACATCAATGATGATGTGAATGAGAAAGGTTAATGGAAAAACTGACCGGGGTGTGATAGGAGGCAAAAGGGATAACATGTGTAAAAAAGAGTAGATTTGGGAAACAAACTAAGGTGGCAAATAATGTCTAGGATGAAGGCGGGGGACTAGTGTGGAGAAAAGAAGAGTTGGGAACTAAATGGGGGCGCGGGTGTTGTTTGGAGTTGTATGCAGTGGCTTAGTTGGATGGGTTGTAGCGGCAAGACGGTAACACTTGGACTAAACAATGACGTTGCATAATGAGGAAGACTGACACTGGGAATAATGGTGTTTGGACAAAGGTATAGAAGGTTGTGAGGGAGAATTAGGGGTGGAGATTGGTCGGTACAGAAGGTAGCGTGAGTGGGTGGAGAGGCATCATGAGGGGGGAGTTTCCAGGTTGTGTCTTGTCGCGAGGAAAATAGTGAGGGTAACACGAAAAGTGGAACCCGGGATGGAGGACCAAGAGTTGAGGTAGATGGGTTTGATAGGAAGTTATGTACTTAGCGACGAACAAGGAGAAAAGGTCGACATTATTGAGTGATCCACATTGCAATGAGAATTGACACGAAAGTTGTCATGGCAAGTTTTGGTGGTGGATCAATGGGTATTGAAGGAGTGTGTTTGATTGGGAAAGGTGGAGGGGGTTGGGGCTGTGGAATGGAATGAGATGGGCAACTCAAGAAGGTAGTACCGCCAACAAAAAGAAGACGTGCCCCCACCTAAGTCGACCGCATAGTCATGAGGTCCCAGTTGACTTTGAAGTCGCCCAAGGTGCAGAGCCACGCCACTCAGAGAATAATATCTACCTCAACCAGCTCAAACGCATAGAAGTTGATCAAGAGAGGACACGTGCCCACTGTGAGGGCTAGCCTCAAGCAAAGGTCGACAGTCGCCCGACAAAGATCGTCCCTCAAACAGAAGGAGAAACATGGGGCGGGGATCACAGGATCCACTAAGCATTGCAAAAATAAGTGGTAGCCAGCACCACTATCAATCATCATTTTGGGTAAAAGATCCCTTCGACAACAAAGAGCGGATGGTCAAGACGGTGTAGTGTCACTGATAATCTGACTCTTATCATCAAGAATGCACATATTCCTAATGCAGTTGGTTTCTTATTGATGAAGCCTGGTGAAGATCTTAGTTCAAATAGGATATGTGAGATTTTTTATATATTTTTCTCATTCGCGGACGAAGGATCGTCATAATCAACCTTGTCGTCCAAGGCCTTAAAGTCGGCGAGGGTAGCCTTGGGTTCCTCCTTGTCAACGATGGCATGTCGTTCCTACAAGGGGTAGTCAGAGATTAGTAAGGAAGCTTGCAATGAAAGCAAAGCCCATTCGTACAAAGATCATGGTAGCTGGGCGAGGAGGGGCTACTGTGGATGGATGTCTGATGTCAAAGTCAGCTTCGACAAAATGAGCGAGGTTCGGAGCCTCGACAATGGAGGGGAAGTGGTGTGTGCGCAGACGGGCACAGATATGCGGAAGTAGCTCATGCATGAAAAAGCCGAGATAGTGGTCAGGAGGTAAACCCGACACATGTGTGACTAAGGCAATAAATTCGTCGACGGAACACTTTTGGCAGACGCCACAAAGACACACCACTACGGTTCTCGAGTAGCAAACATCATAATGGCAGATATGATATTGTTGAAGGTCCGGAAATGAGAGGGTAGGCTTTGATTGACGGAGCCAACATACCTAGTGGAGGGGCGACCATTATAATGTCGAAGAACTGTTCCGCACGGGCATCCATCCCATGAGGTCGGCGTCGTTGAAGAAGAGAACATCGAAAGAGCAATGTGGTTGAAGGAAGCGAGCAGATGGTGGAATGGGATCCCATGGGATTTCCAAAGGCGTGCCTAAAATTGATAGGAGCTTCACGTTGGAAGTGGAGGATGAACCTGAGCGGCTAGCGAGGACGATGTCAAACTTAGCATCCATTCACTGCATTAAGGATTGAATGGAAGCGATGGATGCCTCATGAGCATCGAGGGGGAGGGAGATGGTTGAATCCATAGAAGACTGAGGCGTGGTGGCGTCCAAGTGCACCATAGAGCGGAGATAATGGGGCATGCACATAAGGAACCTAACAGATGCGGTATCAGCAGCCGGTGTCGTCAGTCGCAAGAGGCGCCAGAAGCACATGAACCCGAGCGAGCCGCGTTTGGTAAGTGTGTGATTCGGTGGCATAGAAATCACGGCGACTATCCATTGTTGTAGCAATGAGCATCGATAGTGCGTGATCACAGGGGTGCAATTTCAAAGAGCAAGATTCAATAGTGCGTCGACTGGGAGATGAGCGTATGTGTGTTGATGGTGCGGGGTGGCTAGAGCACAGAAACCTCGAGTAGGATACGAGTGGGATTGTTGAGAGGTGGAAACGGCGGCCTGAAGAGGACATGTAGGACCAAATGTTACGTAGTTAGAGGATGGGTTTGATTTCTCTAGCGGTGCTATCATAATTTTCGAGTGAGAAGGGGGAGGAAGGGGGAGAAGAGATGAGATAATAACCCCTAAACCCGTTCGTTTGGGCGTAATTTTTTTTGGAGGGGGGGGATCTGGAGTTGAACCCCCAATTCTAAATCCGGCATTTAGTGTAAAAAAATGGTGGGAGTTGAAATTCTTTCTCGTTTCATCAGAATTAATACTAGGGCGCCCCCCCCCCCCCCCCCAATTCCGACCAAATTCAATCAGACTTGATGATTCCTATGATCCCGTCTCCTTGCGCCACTGCTCTCGCGATCGCGTTCTCCCTCATTTCGTCGGTGAAAAGCCTCCTCCAACCTCAATATCATCGTCTCTAGCTATGATGGAGTTCCTTCTTCAAAGATCCCTCCCTACAAGAACCCTTCCTTCGCATCAACATCCTCGCTATTCCCAATGTCTTTTACAATTGATAGATGCGCTGACCAGTTAACTTGCCATTGAAGCTCCTCAAGTCTATTCAAAAGAAGCTTCTTTCTACTCGGGCTTTTCTCCTTTTGGGGCCAATCAGAGATGGTTCTCCAAAGGATAGAAATTAAGTAAATCTTTAATCCCCATTCATCTCCTCCCTCGCCCTGCACTATCCTCGTTCTTATCCTTTGCACTAATTTCCGATGATAGATAAACAAAAAATTATGCTGGTTTAGATAAAAATAGTTTTTTCTTGATTACAAAGTTTTTTTAACACGGGGAAAATCAATTTATATCATTAACATGAATACTGTGACAACCCAAAATTCACAAAACAAAATATTTATTTTTGCCCTGATGATGAGATAAGGCAGTACGAATTTTTTGAGATTTTTCACGCATTTTCCTTTCCATTGCATTGGTTGAGTTGCTTCATAATGCTTTTATTTATTGTGTGCCAATAGTAATTTTAAGTGGGCTTGGGTAAATTTATGGGCTGCCTTCAGTGGTGGGCTGACTGAATTTGAGTTAGCATGTTGGTTGGTTTGTGTGTTGGCTGGTTTTGACACTTGGCTAGCCTAGTGTTGGCTATTATGTGCTTTGGGGCTGATTTGGTGACACTTCTAAGAGGTGCAATAACTCTCTTGATTGACTTGTTTGTCTTGTGACCTCTTATCTCTTGTTATAAAGAGCTGAACCTCTTTCATTTCTTCACTCCCTCCTCTCTTACTCTCTTGCCTTTGTGTGGTTGTGCTGTCCCCAAATTGCTTCTCCCTGCTGCTGCCCCAAACTGCCGCTCCCTGCTGCCCCGAGCTGCTCCTCCCTGCTGCCCCGAGATGCTGCTCCCTGCTGCCCCGAGATGCTGCTCCCTGCTGACCCGAGCTGCTGCTCCTTGCTACCCCAGTACCGTTGTTGTCCTAAGTTGCTTCTTTGCTGCTGCCTTGCTGCACCTCTGCCGCTGGACTATTGTTTCTTCCTCTGTTTTCCACTCTTCAGTACATCTGTTAGAGGTCTAGGAAGGATCTCACCACCCTCCAACGATCCTTGAAAGATCGGTTGCGTAGCACCTCCTTCCTCTTCTGCTGCAAGGATGTTCTCCTTCCTCTCTACTTTCTGAATTTTAGATAATAGAGTTGTTTTAAGCTGATTTTTCTTGCTGTTTTTCCGCTGTTTTAGGGCTGAAATATGATTGTTTTCCCACTGTTTTTGGGCTGCATTTTCGCTGGTTTTTCGATGACTTTTTGCTGCACTGTTGGGCTGTTTAGGTAGCTGTTTAGTGACTGTTTTGATATCTGTTTAGTGACTGTTTAGGTAGCTGTTTAGTGGCTGTTTTGGTAGCTGTTTTGTGGCTGTTTAGGTACCTGTTTAGTGGCTGTTTTGGTAGCTGTTTAGTGGTTGTTTAGGTACCTGTTTAGTGGCTGTTTTGGTAGCTGTTTAGTGGCTGTTTTCCTAAATTTATGAAAGCTTTACTGGACAGCATTTTATGAGGACGAATAGTCCATTTGGGGGCTGGTTAGCCAATTTTGAGGCACAATTATGTCAGTCCAGCAAAGTAATACGAGTTGAATTTGGTTTTCTAAGGTCATTTCAGAGTAATTTGAGATTTGACTTTCCGACTTTTCGTAAATCACTTATGTATTATAAGAGACACAATCCAAATTAAAATGCATATTATTTCAGTGGTTTCCAAGTCTCTGAACCTAACGTTCTATTGGTAAACTAACATTGTTCTTTGCATACATTGAAAAATTGAACATAATTTCAATAAAAGAGTCGCAGCACATCTAAGTACAATACAAAGAACATCCAAAACAGTATTTTATTCATTCTTAACTGAGTTACAACCGAATAAAAAAGTAACTACGAGTATTCATCTATATAAAAATCAGAATTTAAAAGTGGTACACGAGGCTTTGTGTCTCCCTCGAGCTTTGTTATCTTTTCCGGCGAAATCCTCTTCCGAGCACTAGGAATGTTTTCTGTTGACTAAAAAAAATGGGTCCACAACAGGTTAGTCATAAAAATATGGCTATGTGAGACAAAAATCTCGTGAAACGGTTATAGATGCAATAAAGGGAGTATACCAATATGCTTACAGTACATTTAAATCGTAATTACTGAAATATGCAACTTGAAATTCGCTGAAGTCCCACCCTTTAGTTTCATATTATGGGAAATACTTAGGTATGCAACTTGAATTGGCCACACCCCCAAAGGGCGTAATTGTAGGCTCACCCCTACTGGTAAATCCATCAGTAGATGGCTCCACATCATTGGATTCGAATCCTTCGTATTTCCATATGCAGAGTTTTAAATAAGTTTTATCTTGCTGTATAAACAGGAGTTTTAAATAAAACTGATCCCCTCAAAAATCTGTATCGCTGAATTGTCCCCTCGCCCACTTTTATTTATTTAGTGATATATCATCGAGTCGAAACTCATATGCACAGGCAGTTTCTTTAAAAGACAATAAATTAGATACTGCAAAATAATTGGATATCCATAATTTTAAGAAATAAAATACTCACTCTTTCCTTGCCTTTATCTGTATCCTTTTCTGCATGAATGTCACGGTTATCACGGGACGCCATCCTCAATAGAAGGTGGATAGGGAAGTACCATATTATAGACGTATGCATGTGTGCATGCGTGTTTTATGGTGTGTGTGTGTGAATGTCCTCATATACAGATGAAATTGTGTGTGCTTGTGGTTAGGTGCTAGTTTGGTTGTCTTTATGTGTGTGTGTGCTTTATTGTAATTGTGTGATTTTATGGTGCGTGTGTGTATATGGCTGTATGCATGTGTTTTATGTAGTGTGTTTGCATGGTGTGTGTGTGTGTCTTCACAGTCGAATTTTTAGAAAAATCCAACTCCTTCTCGATTCTATTATTCATTATAATCGCGCCCGAGTATTTCCTCCACTCCATCCCGCGGGCTGCGATATCACCTTTCCTCTAGGGTTTCAATCGCCAAGCATTTGGGGAAGCCCGTAGATCCCGCCAAGTATTTGGGGAAGCTGTGAAATGAGGTGATATTTTGCTTCTATTTTGATTAATTTGGCACAAAATATGCTTAGTATACAATTTCTGTGGATGAATTTCTTACTGCAGCCGAACAACAGAATTTGTCACGTTCAATTTTTATTATTAAAAACCAACCTACAAATGAAAAATGGAGATTATAATTCAACCAAATTCCAATTCCCGCGAGTTTTAGCTTCCATCGAAATTCAATTCCTCAATTCCAAAACCCAAGATCTGAACAAACCACAAGGGATCTTAGAGCGCCTAACAAATTGGCAAAAGGAGTCAAGCGATGTCCAAAAAGAACAAACATGATCTCTATAGGGGATGACCACAAGTAAGTGAGCATGAAGCAACACTACAAGATGATGGCATAGGATTTCGTAAGGGGACGAAGGCGGAGGAGAATGATCCTTGGGGGTTCCTCTGTTGGGAGACAAAAAGACCACCAAAATGATAGTCAGCAATCAACACAAACTCGATTCAAATGATCACAATAGAAAGAAACCTCGATGAGAACCATTGTTCAATGGGAGGATAGACTCGAACTCAACACTAGAAGTGGCGGGAGGAAGAAACCTTGATGCAAAAAATATAAGGAGAGGTCGCCGTCAAGAAGAATGCCAATGGATGAAAAGGATTTGTTTGAATTTATTGCCATAGCTCTTCATAACCTTGGTCCAGCCCCATCTCAAACTGCTTGTAATTTCTCCATCCTAAAATGAGATAAATATAATGAATTGGAATACCAAATGCAGTAAAATGAAGAAGTTAAGTAAAAACAGCTTTCTATGATAGTACCTGATTTGCAGTGCACTTAACATATATGATAACAAAAGAATATACCATCCTAAAATCAAAAGCAAACACAGGACTAAATCACAGAAAAAGAAATATGACAGCCATAAATTCAATACTAACAACAAAGCCTGGAAGGCGTGTAGCTTCACGAGCATGGATATCTGTCCCCTGAAAGTTGGAAAAAGGGCTGCTAACCATTTGTGGCATCAACCCAAAATTTGAAAAAACTGGTGCAGCATGAATAACAGAGTGTTGAGATCTATCTGTGGCCACTTCTTTTGATTGATCATAATCTGCATCCGTAAATATGTTAGAAGAAATGTCGGTTATGCTGGATAAATGATTTTCAGGCATCTCTGGTTGTTGATCTTCTGAATAAATGTTTTCTTGAGCAACTGGGGTTTCGTCCCTGCCACTGAACTCCAGCAAAGAAGTACGGATAGTTAGATAAACTCGTAATATGCATGCAAGAGAATGTGCAAAAATTTCAATTTCAATGTGAATCCTTTTTTTGGGCTATTCAAAGTGAAGGGTAGTAGTGTGATTTGCATTAAAAGGGAATTAAAACTGAAGCATGAATACAAGCCACAAAAATAAAGTGACTAGTGCTTACCAATAGCAATGGCAAAAACATTTCCTTAGAGAAATTGTAAGTAGTGGCATAAAATTCCAGCCAAAATATGTTTTTAGCATGGAAATGTGTAGTGAAATATAAATGTCTAGTACCATACTGCAGTAAGCAGGCAAGTGAATACAAACATCAAAGAGTGAACAGTGGCAGTTTGCCGGTTTCTAACGAAACATGTCAGTATACTGTCCAAGTAGCATGTGACAACACTTGCTGACATTCGTTTGTGGTCTATGAGCACAAACAGAAACCAATAGGATATCTATACAAAATGTAAGATTACTAATATATAATCTGATTAAGATGATGATAATGACAAGTACACTAGATAACAAGAGTTTGTCATAGAAATGCTAAATGTGACAGAATAGTTTATCACGCATAAAAGTTAGCCAATATCACACAATCGACATCATGCACAAATGACATGATCTGTTAGCATAGTATTATGATAATTGAATTAGATAAATAAAAAACGAACTCCTGAGAGAGAAGGGAGGGGAGTGAGGCGAACAAAAGAAAAGAAGAGGGGACGGAGCGAGAAATAACATCATCAAATAAACTGCAAGGACATTACACAAGCGAAGCAAGCCCACAGGCATTCCAATCTCAGCAAGGGTATTATGCAGAAATATCTAGACTTCTTGAAATAGTTTTAGAAATTGTAATATAACATATACATCTGCTTCTCTAATGGAAGAAGCTGAAATGAAGAACAAAGTTATATGTCGTTTAAGTAAATTCTGCACATGTACTGGGAAAATGTTATTTTATAGTTCAGGAGATATAACTTAATATGGCAGAACTGAACAGCACATATCAACAAAGCATTAAAAAACCTTGATAATCCCCACACAAAGTAGGAGATATGCACTTGTATCACAAAATTTTACGGATCATCAGAATCCTCATCTAAATTCGCTAATACAACCTCTCTCTCTCTCTCTATCTATCTATATATATATATATATATATATATATATATATATATATATATATATATATATGCTATATCAAAGATATATATATATACTATACATAAAAATAATCAATTATGGTGTAACCAGGTCGACCAACAAATTCTGTTTGTCTGATCCAGCAAAGTTCATCCGATTGGCCAACGATTATTGATACGTTTGATTTCACTGAAATCAAATCTAGCCTCATACCTATATATTACTAGAGCTCCTATACCTAGGATAGTAGGGTGTCCTAGACCTAAATTTTTAGGCCACTGTCCTAAAACGTGTAATTGCAATTTTGCTCTTCTGAGTTTAAATAAGCTTGCCATAAATTCACTTTCAGGTGAGGGCAAAAATTTCAGCTCTAGCCCACAGCAGAATTGATATGGCACAAACTTAACCGCATACCCGCTAAAGCCCGATTAAGAATCAAACATCTATGGGCGCTGAAATCTCTTATACATCAACAATTTATTTAATAACGGCGATGTGAGATTAATACGAGCGATAGATATATCCTTATATATTTACATATAAATTATAAATTATATATAATAAAATCTATATAAGTAAATATTTATATTACACAAAATTAAATTATAAACGCTTGCATATCATTTATGATTTTACAATTTAATTAAAGCAAAAAAATTAAAACCAACAAAAAATAACGATTAAATTATAATAAAATCAAGATTTATAATTAAATTTAAAATAGAATAAAAAATAAAAATATGTATTTTATATCACAAAATATATATCTACCAAATATTTATCACTCCATAGCCTACCAAATATTTATCACTTCCTCATGCTACTGCTAGACCTGTTTCCACAGAACATGTGCAGAAGTAGAAAGAAAAAAAAGTTAAAAAACAGAAGCAAAAAACATGGATGTGGCTTGCAAGTATTCAGAAGCATCTTACTAAGATGGAAGCTGATCAACAATCTCTTCAAGCTCTCCAGATAACTTCGACGGTTCTTCAGGACATTTAGTTTTTTCAGGTTCAACTTTTAATCCCATATCCAATCCAAAGTTGGAACCAAAACTTCCAAAACTCAAGCAGGTTCTTTCAGATTCTGGGACTTGTAAATGGTCTGGAATGATAACTTGTTGCTGCGAGTCTGAAATTTGCATGTCCTCCAAGTTAAGTATTTTCGTAGAGGTATCAGAAATAGTTGAGTCTGAAGTATGCGAAAAGAAAGAAATAGCTCCCCTTGCTTCTCCTTCGTCAACAAAAGGGGTGCAGCAAACTTTAGAGCTTACAGAAGGATTTACATTTGTTGATTTAGGTTTCCACTCCATAGTGGGACCAGCTGTTCAAAGTGTACAGACCGTTAATACAAGCTCTTAAAATACTAGCATGAAAGAAAAACACAACTCCAGGTAGCAAAAGTCTAAGGAGCACATAATTTATGAAAACAAAACAATAAACGCAAGACCTATAGTTTTGTCAACTGATTTTTTTTCTAAACATGCTAATATCTCAATGAAATCTGAAGCAGTTAAATCTTCATATCAAAAAGAGCCAGCAATGTGTGTAAACAACATAGTACACAACCATCTAATTAGCTTAATCACTGAAATTGAACACGTTTTTTTATTTTACAGCTATATTTAAGCCACTGTGGAAGAGTTTAGGTTTAGTAACAATGCTGCAGTAATGTTGAAGTCCTAGATGGATATGGCCTATTTCTGATGCAGCTTTAAGGCTGAACATTTCAGAGCTAAAGAAAATATCAAATTTGATAGTTACTCAAATAGCAAGTTTCAGATTTAAATGAGTCAGCGTAAGCTATTGAGGACACTTTAAAAACAATTTAGTAATTGGTGAAGTCTATTGGTGATGATCAAAACATAGCCATACACATCCTACATTGGATGTTTAAATCAGAGGTATTAATTTTCAAAGGAAGAGTAGACTTTAATTTTAATCATACAGAGTGAAATCCAATTTACCATTCAGCAAGGCCATCCAGCTTGGTCGGGATTCATTCATCCAGGAAATCGGACAACCATTCATCATAAAAGTGTGACTGTTCATTATTTCTCAATAAATGATGAACCTACTATTTAAGAATGCAAAACTTATTCAACATCAGTATTAAATTTCTTGTAACACCTCACTGAGATAGCTGAGCATGGGGAAAAAATATGAAACTGATATAGTCCCACACGAATCATTATGTTGCAAGTCATTAAAGTTGCTAGTGCCCTTTTATATTTTACCCAGAAGTCCAAAATTTCAAGCTTATTACGAGCATGCCATGTTGTCATTCTAAATAAGGGCCCCTTAGGTCATGAATGACATTATGCAAGAAATTAATGAAAAGCCACTTCCACTCTCTTCTTTTTGCCTCACCTTCAAGTTAGGGTTAGGGTTCAACAAGGATTCACACCTCTTTCTCCCCTTAGGTTGTTATTAAAGGCACGCCTCAGGCGCCAGACGCACACGCACAGCCCCCTGCCTCTGCCAGGTAGAGATGGGTGAGGTGCCTCAGGCGCACCTAAGCGCACCTGAGGCGCACCTAGGCGCACTTGGGCATCCAATTCACTGATTTTCAATGAATTGGGAGCCCAATTCACTGAAATCAGTGAATTGGGTGTGGTGCTCAGTTCACTGAAAATCAGTGAATTGGGTGCCCAGTTCATTTATTTTCAGTGAATTGGGTGCTCGGTTCATTGATAATCATTGATTTTCAGTGAATTAGATGACTAATTAACTAATTTTCAGTGAACTGGGCACCCATTTCACCGATTTTCAGTGAAATTGGGAATGAACTTAAGGACACACTATAAATGAATAATTACAAACTTACAAATGTATATTTATTCATTTTTTTTTTGCGCCTCACGTGCCTCAGGCGTACGACTGCCCCTTGCGGCAAGGCTCTAGGGCCCCTTTACGCCTCAGTGCGCTTTGTGCCTTTAATAACTTCGGGTTGAGCATGGATCCATCATCGCATTCTACGTAGGTTGAACTCGACTCCCTCGCATCTCCACCGCAACCACCATCTTCGACAAGACATTAATGTCTTATGGAATAGGCCCATAACAAAAACCTTCGGGACTTCAAAATTCCTGCATTCAATATTCAATAATTTTACCTAAATAGTGAAAACTTCTCTTCACCATAGTGAACACATGTCATGTGAACAAACCACTATAAACCTCTGCATATATGTACTCTGATTGGGTTCTATTATTATTTTTTACTCTCGAACTCCGATTATTGATGTAGCTCTCTTAGTTTATCTTCACATTTCGCAAACATATGATCTTGATGGTTACATGTGGAACTCCCGTTGGACAAACTGATTAATAGGAAACAACCAATGGAGATGGCAACAATGAAATCTCGACAATCACAAGCTCACCGAGAGAAAACAGAGACTCACATTCGTACAGTGTGGAAGTCCAAATACACAGCTCAGTGGTTCCAACATAACAAACACGTGTAGAGGCGGCACAGTTGATCAACTTTCTAATCATAATAGACATGGCACATATCATTCATGTGCATCCTCAACCATGAATATAGATGGTGGATCAAGGCTTCAATCATCCGGTCTATCCAAAACCACCTACCTATGAGAGCCGCTAATTGAACTAATCCTTTGTTAAGGGAAAAGCAGCCTGGAGAATACTTCATTGATCTGGCTACAACCCCAGCAGTCAGGTGAAGGTCACTGGTCCATACATTGCAATACACCTAGGCATCCACTGCAAAGATTTTGAGGAGCATATTCCTCGTAAGTTAGAGAACTCAAAAATTGACATTTACAAAAGAC
Organism: Platanthera guangdongensis; assembly: GCA_039583875.1. Lineage (NCBI taxonomy): Eukaryota > Viridiplantae > Streptophyta > Magnoliopsida > Asparagales > Orchidaceae > Platanthera > Platanthera guangdongensis. The sequence goes on along the minus strand of CM077149.1, from coordinate 113,726,532 downwards.
TCGTGAATACCACCGCGCATATAGAGGACTTTAGGATGCCATGGAACTCACAGGAATTCGTCCGGAGGTAGTTCTCTAGATGGCCTCCTGAATATATTACCACTTCAAAAAATTCAAGAGTCAATTTATTGCCAATTTTTCGAGCTCATAAAGATCATTGAAGAGCTCACACACTCTCATACATATCAGGTAGGGAATGGAGTCACTAAAGAGGATACATAATAAGAACCGAATGAGCCATTAAGTCGCAAAGACTAATCCATCTATAATAAAGTTTATTCTAGTCCTTGAGCTAAATGAGAACAAGTTTAAGTTTTCAGGATTAAGAATCCTCCCAACTATTGTAGAAAGTCCTCAAACAAATTGCAAATTAGATCGTCACAATATCAAACCCTTCAGCGACTTCAACCTTGTTTGGTCCCAGGCTAAAGATACAAATGCCTTCTACTATAAATCTTATTCAGCCATATATGCTGGAGGAAAGAAAGTTCAATTCATCAGAGAGGCCATCTAAGCAACTTGGAACAATTAGCATGCCCAGAACAAACAAAGATACAAAAGAATTGTTGAGAAGAGATTCCAAACAATTTGTTCCTCAGTTCACAAATAAGTGTCACAGAACAACCTTGTTGCCATAAAGCTCAAAGCAAAAGGTAAAGGGAATGCATTAGAATGCTTCAGCCCAGATCGTAGAAACTAGAAGTAAAAAAAAAACAATATGTTATGTGACTATTTTGGTATCACGTGGAGGTGGCAGTGGAGGCGTAGATACAAGGGGAGTCGAGCTCAACACATGGAGAACGCGGGGGAGAGGAAGAAGGGGAGCCGTGCCCAACCCTAACCCTAAAACGGTGATGTAAAGGAGAGAAAGGGGAAGAGAAACTAGAGAGAGAAGGAGAACTTAGAAAGAGGAAACTTGATTTAATTTTTGCATACCTAATACATGACCCGAGGGTCCTTATATAAAGGACCTATAATGGCATGGGCATAAATAAAAACAATATAAAAGAGATGCGTGAAACACTAAAACATTAAGAATGTAATAACTCGTAAATACGACTCGACTCGATAAGACTTTGACACATACAATTCGACTCAAACACCTAAAGACTCGCAATAAAATAATATAACCGCTAATACATAATTAACGACATAAGACCCCTAACACTCCATCTGTCCTTCAAATCGAGCTTGCACTCAATATCGAACGAGGCATGAACAACGTGATCATCTGGATATTTGATTTTCCTCCACTACAACTCCAAGTAGCGAGTCGCTATAGAGGAGGCTATATTGAGCGGCAGTGCGTCAGGGTGCTCACAAATATTATAAAAGACTGCAAGGAGCTGGCGTGGCAGAGACACTTGCAGAGGGGAAACTATCGGGTATCTCCTGAGTCGGGGAAAGGTGTGCACGGGGGACGACGAAAGCCCGGCTTGTATGTGACTTACGAAGATCGTACATGGCAATGATGGATAGGGAACAATTTTTAATGGATCTAGAGGGGCCGACAAAGAAGATGGTCGGAGCGGAGGTTGCAGGATGGAGACTGCGGGGACTGGTGATTGCTACACACATTGTGGCGACGATGGCGGTTGTGTGAGAGCAAGCTCGATTTGATGGCTTGTTGGATGTATTGGGGAGAAATCAAAGTGGCGAGGTCGTCAAAGCAGTGGTGGGTGGCTTCGCCAAGGTACGACGCATCAACGTCGAGTGTAAGTGCGACGACTCTCAGGGCCGATCATCTATGTCGGTCTACCCATCTTTTTAATGCCTCAGAGGAGACCATGCTTAGTGTTGGCCCCGACACTGCGAGCCTTCTCGTGGCTCTATTTGCTGATGAAATTCAGGCATTCCATCGCTTCATGCAAGGATAGACTACTGAGTCGTCTACCTCATCATCCTCCTATGTCCGACAAGGGCTACCAGGTGATCGTGATGCATCCACTCATCTTTCTACTCATTGGATCATTGATTCAAGAGCGACGGGTCATATGACCAGTTCCTCTACAGGATTTGTGGTGGGTTGACAAATCTAGTCTCAGCGGTGGATCAAGCAAAGGCTCGATCCAATCTAAGACCGTCTTCGGTAGTGGATATCTTGGTTGCAGGAGAGAGGACCGTGGTAGCGTTGCAAGAAAAATGCTTCACGACGACGCAGGCAGGCGATGCAATTATTGCAGGCGATGTGATTATTGTTGTAGAGAGACGAGGTCGTATGCGGGGGATGTTTGCCATAGAACCACAGGAAATGAAGGAAGAATGACTGATACCAAGTTGTTATGGTCCTATTTCAGGATCTCATAGGAGGTGGCGGTGAAGACGGAGATACAAGGGGAGCTGAGCCCAACCCACGAAGAATGCGAAGAAGAGGAAGAAAGAGAGTCTTGCTCAACCCTAACCCTAGAATGAGGATGAAGAGGGCAGAACTAGAGAGAGGGGAAGAGAAACTAAAGAGAAGGAGAAAACTTAGAAAGAGAAGGACACTTAGTGTAGTTCTTGCATAACCACCTACATGAACGAAGGGTCCCTATACATAGGACTTACAATGACATGGGTGTAAATAAATATAATATAAAAGAGATGCGTGAAACACTAAAACATTAAGATTGTAATAACAAGTAACTCTGACTCGACACATATAACTTGATTCCAATGCCTAAAGACTCATAATAAAATAAAATAACCGCCAATAAATAATTGACATTGTTGACCCCTAACAAAATAATATTTCAAACATGAAAAGCGAACAACTTGAAGTTATTCCTCTTATATTTATTGAGGATATGGACCCCTAACAAAATAATATTTCAAACATGAAAAGCGAACAACTTGAAGTTATTCCTCTTAAGTATATGATGATCAAGATTATATGCATGAAAAATTTAGTATAATTCCACCGGAAAGGTATGGTAAGCCAAGTGATGCAATCAACTCCCTACCAAACACAAGACAAAAGGAGATACACACTCTATTTGGGATAAATGTGATGTGGTGTAAAACTATGGTAGCAAACAAAGCAGTAGGAGCGGTGGGAACACAACTGAGTTTAGATTTTTTGGGAAAATGTTTTAACATTAAAAATCCAAAACTACTGGGAAAATATGCTTGAAAAAGTAACATTCGGCTTGCTCATGCATAAAAATAATAAACTCAGAAAGAACTAAATGATCAGAAGATATTAACATTCAAAACTATAAATTGTTGATTTTTTTCTGCAAATACATTCTTCTAAATAGACATTACAGTACAAAAAGGAAATGTAAGAAAAATGAAATATTTGAGATAACTAAGTTTAAAAACTATTAAAAGTTCAAATAGATTTTAAAATAAAGGAGATATTTGATTTGTTCAAAAAATATGATTAATAATCAAACCAGCTAGGAATATTCAGATTACGGTATCCACAAAAGCTATATTACAACTCTGCACAGAAAAGTAACTACCAAGATGATTAATCATGAGGTGAGAATGCTTCAAAAAGGATCATTCACGATTCTCAAATAATGAAGAGATGCTCGAATATTAAGGAAATTAATGATTCGTCAACAACAGTCGGGGAATTTCTTGTGATGCCTCTTCTATGTACTTAAAAAGATCACTGGATGAAACAGATGGATATTCTTTCAACATTAGAAAGCTCTACATCATTCATTTTGTAACTTTATCCCGGTTGTGGAAATTTCCCATACCCTTTACACATTCTTTAAGTGTCATTTACCACTTAAGCTTTTGACCTCTCCATGTTCTGTAAAGAGTTTTGTGAACTTTGAACATACAGATCAAGATGTTCACAATGGTGTACTCGTTTGATTGCTATCAACTATCCCTAAAGAACAGTTGAACGTGAGGGGGAGAGAAAATGAAGAGAATAATACCCTTTAAAGGGCCACTTGCATGTTGTGACCGATTACTGTAGGTACTAGATGGCCTACTGCCAGAGGTACCCAAAATAACAGTTGAAGGTGCCGACTGAAAAGCACCGGGCACTCCTGTTCCATCAATTTCCAATGAGTTCCCATGAACTCTGCCATTCACAAAAGAACGATTTTTTTCAAAAGTATCATTAGAGACAGACAACTCGGAACCACCAACATCATGAGAATTAACTGAGTCAGCATTTGCTTCACCAGCAGGCAAATAAGTTCCTACTTCTCTTGTAGCAGTACCCATTGAATCTGGGATGCTCACATGAAGAGATGGAACAGGAACTTGTTCTGACTCTGAGGTATTCACTCCTGAAGAAGCAGTAGAAATAGACGATGACTCATGACCAGTGCTTGATGCCAATACGCTTTTTTGAACTGAAGAAATCCCACTCTTCTTGAATTCTGCAGCTGTTTCTTCGACTGAAAGCCCACCACTGAAACTGGGATCATCAGCTGATAAATGCTCTGCTTTAATTAGTCCATTGGACAGTTTATCCATGGATCTGAAAATAACAAGCATGTTTAATTCTCCGTGACATAAATAGAAGGGCAAACAATATATTGCTTAAAGATGATTTGTCATAATCACTAAAATGAAGAGTACAACAATTTGAGATGCAATTGCAAAACAATTGGGGAAAATTTGAGAAGGATTTTGCCAGTGCACAAATTGTGCACAAATTATCTTAAATGATAGTCCACAGGAGAACCAAGAAATCTTCCAAAATAACAACTATCAAATAGTACAAGAATCATGTGGGAAGCTTATAAGCATTTTACTAAATAAATATGATCATATCTTCACAATTTCATAAAGCATTAGGCAGATTTAAACTGCCAGATCTGCCTAACCTCGTCCTAAAAGATAAAAAGTCATATCAGAAGGTTTTCATAAAAAAGCATTACAATATGCCTCCTTAAAGTTGCATGCCTGCGGAAATATACATGAGAACCTATTACGGGCCTTCCAGTAACGTAGTCGGGATTTGGTTGGAGGTGATGATGGGGGTGGAGATACAAGGAGCGGAGCTCATCCGAATAAGGACAAAGGAGAAGAGGTGGGAAGAGAGGAGCCTTGCTCACCCAAACCCCAGCTTGAGAAAGAAGAACTTAGAGAGAGAATATAGGACTATTGTGGCCTAAAAGATCACACTCGTCCATCAAGCATTAAAACTCTAATGTCTCGACTCGATACAACAAGACTCATAACCCGAACACAAATACATACAGACTCAAAAAAAATTGTGTGATGAGGACTATTGTGGTCCATAAAATCTCACTCGTCCTTTAAATCAAACTTGTACTCAAGCTCGAATGAGGCTTGCACGACATGATCATCTCGCTGCTTAATTTTGGGCCCGAACAGCTCCCGGTAGCGCATGTTGTAGGGGAGGCTGCATGGAGCGACGGGTTAGTGAGGTGGATGGCCTGTTTAGGGAGGGTTTAAGTAGTGCAGTTTAAGGAGTTATACGAGGAGTTTGTGGGTACTTAGTGATTAGTGGGTAGTTATGTGATTAGTGAGTGTTATGAATGGTGACAGAAGAAAGTTATGGTGGTGGTGGGAGAGGGACTGCAGCGGCTTGTGACTGAGCAATAGGTTGAGGCTAAACTGAGGAGTGTCTAATGTAAATGGTGGCTGAAATAGAGATGGTGTTAGGGAATGGACTTGTATACTCATGGAGCTTATAGTATGAGGTAAAAACTTCAATGCGGAATACAAGAAGTATTCCAATACAAATAGAGATATTTAGTTCGTAGGCATTAGATTTAGTTCTTCGTACTATTGCATAGGGGACCATTCACCTCATAATTAAACTTTGTTCCGACTCCCCGAGGGAACCTGCCACGCATATGCGATAACAACGAAGAGCATTTTATTTTGTATGGCCAGTATGCATTTTTATTTTTTAGGTGTAATAGGATAATATGTATGTGAGTCTTCCTCCCTATATAAGGAGGAGACTTGTGAGTCTTAGAGATATTTAAATCATTTAGGTTTGAGTATCTCTCGTATTGAAAAGAAACCTTGAACCAGATTTCTTGAATTAAGCATGAGTATCCCTTGTGATCTGTATCATGTTTTCAACTGCAGTCAAATTTTTACATTGGTAACATTGGTCCAACCTCACCATTTTCGTCCACTTCTAGCCACTGAATTTTCATTCCTACAACTTGCTTTCGTCACATTCCACATGTCGAGACGAAGATCACGAGGGCGGTTCCCACTCGCTTGATCCCATGCATCCATCACACCGCCTGCCCCAGTTCGCTCGATCACGCATATCGACAATATCTAACTCGCTCGATTTCACAATTATGCATTGTCCGCTCTCGGTTCTGATCACTAGATCCCTATTCCCTCTCCCCGTTTGACTTCACTCCGTAACTCAACCTCCGTCTTGCAAGGCCTCGCCATCTGACTTGTCGCCATCACACTCGCTCAACGTCGTCGACTCGTGCGACCCTGTTGGTTGCGATTCCAACGCATGTGTGCCCTCATTGATCTGGCATATGTGTGCATCGATGCCTCTCGTCTCCTCTAGCCTCAATAACTCTAACCTGCTCGCACTTGTTAGACTACCTCGGCATGCGACTCTTCTACACCTTCGACCCAACCTTCCAACTTTGTTTTGGCTGCTACTTTGGCATTGCATGCCCTCTTTCCTATTTTACTTATCATCTACCAGCATACTGCTAGCTGCATTCTGCCTAACACAACTCCTTCTGACCACCCTGCCACAAGTCCTAATTTCGAACTCTCCTTCCGCCGCACTACCAACCATTCTGTTTTTTATGACATCTACCGCCTATGTCGGAGAACTGTTAAACAATGGAAAATTGTGTGGAGGCCGTGGAGTATGCCCTCACCACCATCAACACTCATCTCAAAGCCTCACCCAAATAACGTCGATTAAGGCACTGCTCTGCAACACACAATTCGGCTAATAATTTGGGACTAACGTCGCGACAAGATCCCCAAGCAAATTGTCGACGGAAGAACTCGCTCTGGCGGGATTGCATCCTCTGTCGCCTCCCCCCCCCAATCAACATCCAAAAATTCAACGAAACAGACCACCAGAGCTGGATTGCCCGTGTGACCAGTATTCGACATTTATTTAAACTCTAAGAGAGCACTTTGGAAAGACCCTAGCAGTACCTCCAAGTAATTGGCCAATAATTATACACTCAGATGATCATTTATTAATAGAATCTCATTTATGAACAGATAACCCAATAAATTGAAATTTCAAATGGTAAAGTCATTTGATAATTGCATTTAATGTGTAGCTCAACTTTTCTCAACTCATGAGATAAGTTTAAGAGCAAAGCTTACGGTAATGAGAGAGAAAGAAAGATGTAACTTACCGGTGAGTCTACTTAAGAGTGAATCCTTGAGGCGAGGTTAATAACCTTACAATAGTAGTGGAGATTCACCATAGTTAAAGTCTATGAAGCACAGACACTCCAAAGAACGTCTCGTACACGTTCGCGGTACTTTTATGGGTACTGGTACGACTCGATACGGTAAAATACGTACCCGATACTTTTACTATTTTTTGGTACGGCCCGATACTTCCTGGTTCAGCCCAATACAACCCGGTTCACTGCCCGGTCCAAAACAATAGCGCTTATCCACGGAGCCTCCTTCTCGTTAGGGCAAATTATCGATCGAAATTGAAATTTTAAGAGCATTAGTGGAGATGCATTTGATTCTATGGAGGATGCTAGTATTCTTGAAGTTGCCAACTTATCGCTTGATGAGCCAGAGATGGAAGCAATAAATAGCTAGTATTCTTGAAGTTGCCAACCTATCGCTTGATGAGCCAGAGATGGAAGCAATATTATTTAACGATGAAGAAAATGATGACATTGAAATTCAAGAACTTTAGTCATTATAGCATTTTTATTTGTTTTGTTGAACTATGCAAGCCATATATATTCATTGGATTTCTTTTGTGTTTGTTGAACTATATATGCCCTATATCTTCTTTTGGATGGATTTCTTTTACTGTATTTCTAGAGGATATTTTTAGTATAATTCTCACTTTCATCATTCTCAAATTAGTCTAATTTCTTTATTTATGTGGGCAATCTTGTGCATGTATGGTGACAACTAATAACATTTCATTGAATATATTTTTGTTGCGAATTAACTTATTATATGTATTTTTTAATTTTTTTTCGCGTACCCGTACCGTTCTATTTTATAATTTTGACGTACCGCGTACCAGTACCCGTGCTTCATAAGTTAAAGTCATGATCATTGATGCTCGGGGTCAGTCAAATCGTTGGGCGATGAAGCCTTGTGTCATCACCATAGTTTCTGTCCTGTAAGGGGGTGAGGCTTTATGGAATCACCATAGTTCTGTCCCTTTTAAGGGGGTGAGGGCAATCTCACCATAATTATAGATCATGCACGAATTACTAAATTACCAAATGATAGGAATGGTTAATTATGGATTTGTCTCTAAGAGAGTTAACAAATTTAGACTTAAGAAAAATGGATGGAAAGATAAGTGTTCAAAATTTATGTACCAATGGTAAGAATGAGAAAAGATGATGTATAAAACTTGTATATGCAAAAGTAAATTATGAAAAGAACTAAATTATAAGCTATGAAAAGCAATAAATTATGTAACAAAGAGAATTATGTTTTAAGTAAGCTATGAAGTAAAATTTAAAATAAACTCTAAGGTGTAATTGATATTTCTAATCTTTTAAAATATGGATAAGATTTAAAAATCCTTAGGGGCATTAAGATTTTTAGAGTGAGAGTATTTTATCTCACCCATTATTTTTAAACACATCCAGCCGCAGGTTGTAATCGACAATCTCCATGATTGAATTAATGAATTAAAAAAATGAAATGTTTACTTGAAAATGTTTTATTAGCCTACTACCTGATGATGAAGTTGAGTAAGTTTATGTGCAAGGTTCAGTAATACTCTCAATAAGCCAAAAATAAATCTAGGTTATCTCAATCATTTCCTTGTTTATTTCTTTAAGAAAAGTTTTACTGCGCATTTTTATGGCAAGTACGCATGTACCAAAACGTTATTATATGGACTTTAATTTTTTTGTAATGTTATAATCATGAAGGATGATGATAAGTAAATGGTAATGATGTTAGTTGGCTCTTTGTGTTCATAGAAGTATAATATTGCAGAATGTTTTCACTGCACACCCAATTTAGTTGTTTTGTTACACTTGTAAATCTTATTATGATTATAAGATTCCCTTAAATGATACAACTTAAAGTTTTGGTATCATAGACAGATTAGAATCCAGTGACCACATGAACATGTAAGAGCGATTAGAATTATCATCATCAAACAATGGATTACTTGATGGGAAGAAGAGTAACTTTGACAGCCTTCATATCGGAAGATGAAACAAAGCATAAGTGGAAAATATTTCAACTAGGGATGTTAGGAGGGAGGGAAGTGTTCATTATTTTGTGATAGGAGTTTGTATGAGGATTTCCCGATTGGTTTGTTCCTTTGCGAGCCAAAAGAGAAATGTGCAAGAGATTCGTGAGGCTTAACCAAGGCGATAATCTAGTCCTACAATATGAAGAATAGTTCTCTCCTCTAGCCTCTTATGTAGAGAATTTGACAGCATACGAATATGAAATGTGTTATCAATTTCAGAAAGGACTTAACGATTCCAAAAAAGCTTAAGCAAAGATTACTCATCTCCTCACTCCGGTCGAAGGCTTCATCTCCTCACTCCGGCGGCCACACCGATTACTCATCTGTTGCCGATTGTTGTCGATTCCAGCACATCCTTCCAGTAATCAGTCCGCGTCCGCTGATCATCCTTGCAAACGAATTCATAATTAGACCACTCTCTTGCGGTATCTTCGCTGATTTCTTGTTCGTTCATTTAGTTTTAAATTTATGCACTCATTTAAACGATTTAGAGCTTGTCGTGAACGTTCAACGCTTTAATTGTCGTATTCATAAATTATTATTTGTGCTTTGCTTATGGAAGATCGGATCTCGCTTTGGTTCAATTCTGCAGACGCCGAGGAACAATTTCTAGATAACAATTAACAGTTTTGCAAAGTTCAAATGATTGAGAAAAATTAGCGCGCCTAAATCCGAATTGGCCCGCTTGGCCTCTTTTCAAAATAAAAATAAAAAACTTATTTTCAAAACCTAATTTTGGCCTACATCACAATTTCAATGTTAGGAAGTATGCAACCTCATATCATATATGTTCATGTTTAAGATTGATGCATAAGATCATTATACTTATGGATGCAAATAGTGATATCTTTAAAGAATAATCCTAGATGGCGGAGATATATTTTTTTATTGAGAAGATTGTCATTTCTGATTAAAAATATCATACTAGTACTCCTCTTTGATGTTTGATGAATAAAATATTTAAAAAGGATATTTGTGACATCCCAAAATTTTTTGTTATTTCAATAGTCTTTTGATCTCCCAATTAATGAGTCACATGTTAATGATCCGATTATTATTAAAAAAATGAAGTCGTGACAATTATTCGAGACATATAAAAAAAATTCAAGAATATTTATCAATTTTTTTATTTTTATCATTTATCATAATTAATTATTATGTTAAATTTCATGGAAAATTTATTTGTATAATGCTAATATTTATTGTACGTTATGTAGGAATTTTCAGAAATTTTGAGTCATGAAAACAAATTATGAACAAGATAACCTTTTAATTCCTATAAGTGGGCTCCACTCTTTAAATAAACACTATCCTAGGCATCAAATCCATTCAAGTTAAATGGCTGAGAAGAAATAAGAGATTAAAACCCTCATCCTTTTATCAAGGAGTTGGTCCACTTAAACCATCAAAAACGAGCCTCTGAGCTCTCGGTCGTATAAAATGAGCAGTTGCATGCCTCTTCTCTATCGATGTCCGTGTATAGCTCTTCCCATGCCTATTCCATCATCGATGCCACGTGGAATCCCCTCCAAGGGCGGTGAACGATCATCCCAAGGTGCATCCCCTCCTTATTTTACTGAGACGGGCTCCTCGTATAACGTCGATAGAGTTACCCGAAAATTTCTGAAGACGGGATGACAGTGCTAAGGATATTGTGGAGCCGGAATTGTAACTGCCTAGGTGATGTGTTCAAAGAGAGAGAGAGCTACCACAATCTCATGAAGAAAAAGGGAATATAATTAATTTCTTATATGATGCACTTCATATAATATATGTGTACAACCACGTATCCGGCGAGCGGGCTCGGCAGGAGAGAGACCGGCCGGATCGGGCAGTCCAAGTCCCGGGCGAGCACCCAAGGGGTCAGAGCTCGGCAGTCCACAACTCGCTCGGGCGGGGTGGAATCATTGGGGGGCGAGTGGAGCTGGAGGACTCGCACTCGTCCTAGGAGAGCTCGGCAAGTGGCAGGCGAGTAGGGCCAGCCGGGCCCGTACTCTCCAGGGTCCAGGGAGAGGCGGCGAGTGCCAGCTCCATCGAGCACTCGCCGCCCCAGACGAGCTGAGGCTTCAGGGGGCCACTCGCCCAACAATCTACGATGTTTTTTACCATTTTGCTCCCGCTGGTCTGCCCATAGCCTTCCAGAACAGCGGAGTTACGCTGTTGGCAGGCCAACCTGGACTGCACATAGCTAGTTAGAACAACGGAGGTTGGCTACTTGCAGGCTGTTTTCAGAAATCTATAAATAGACCGAAGGAGGTACCTCAGAAGTCATGCTCATTTGTGTCCCGGTCTTCTTGCGCTTTCTGAGGTATCCTTAGCTCGTCATCTGCCTAAGGAGGGGAAGCGCTCTGAGATCTTCCGGATGTGTGGTGGGACCTCCACGCTGAGCCCTTGGGTGAGTTCCCGGTTCTTTTTCCTTAGTCATTTGGCTCGCGGGGGAGAAGTGTACGATCACCACTTCCACAAGGGTGAACTCCACAGAGACTGAATTTTCGGTTTCAACATTTTTGGTGCGGTGAGCGCGGAGCGTGGTCAGTATCGAAAATCTTCAGCTAGCTCTATGACCGGAGGAGAAGGGCAAGGTTCGGGCGGGGCCAACTCGCCACCCCCACCTTCTCCTCTTGCCACTGTCAGCATGTTGGACGAGTTCAGGGAGGAGATGCGGAGTCTCATCATGTTCGCACTCGACACTCGGCCAAGTGCTCGACACCAGCAGTTCCAGTAGTCGCCGCCCCGGCCCTGGGCGAGGACGCGCACGGCAGGCGAGCCGGGAAGGAGGTAGCAAATGGAGGCGAGTGCGAGCTGCAGGGGCGCTTGTTCTTCCCCGGTTCGGCATCCGAGGGCTGGTCCGCCGAGATGGGGGGTGAGATCCCTCTACTCGCCCGGCAGAGGGGGGCAGCCCCTTCAGTGAGTTTGTTTCATCAGCACCAGTTCCAGAGAGCTTCCGAGAGCCGGAAATGTCGTACTACACCGAGAAGGGGGGACCCGGTCCAGCACGTCCAGTAGTTTGAGGACGTGGTCTCGATCCGACAGATGTCGGATGGGTTCAAGTGCAGTCTCTTCGCCATCACCCTCAAGGAGAAGGCGAGAGAGTGGTTCCACCAGCTCCCGGCCGGCTCCATTTACTGTTTTGAGGACCTGCGTCGGGGATTCATGTTGAGGTTCACCACCTCAAGGAAGAGGAAGGAGTCCGAGTCTCTGTTCCGCATCAAGCAGGGTGTGAACGAGACCTTGGGGAGCTACTTGAACAGGTTCCAGGAGGAGATTCTCCAGGTGCAGGAGATGTCAGGGCATACCTTGATGATGGCCTTCACCATCAGGCTTCAGACGGGGTTCTTTGGAATGGAGCTGAAGAGGACGCCTCTAGTGTCCTTTGAAGCACTGATGAAGAGGGCGGCAAGGGAGGTCGACATGGAGGCGTCAAACCTGGAGTTTGCCCGGAAGCTGGCCAGGTGGGCCACGGAAGAGGAGAAGGAGCCCAGAGGAGGCAGAGGTCAGGAAGAGAGGAGAGCTAAACCCCGACAGTGGAAACAGCAGCAGCAACAGCCCAGGTGGGGCGCCAGGAGCCGAACCATCGGCTGGGTTGGAGGCCAGAGTGGCAGGACCAGGGGCCGCGGAGAGGTTTCCATGGGGGATACAACCGCCAGGGGGGCCAGGGTCAGTTTCACTCTTCGGGTTGGAGGCAAGCCCAAAGACCCCCTCTCCCCGATCAAAATCAGGCCATGGATATAACCCTGGGGGATAGGAGGAGAGCTGCATGGAGAAGGAGAAGGGAAGTTAGGGTGGAGTTACCCTACTGTGACTTCCATCAGGAGGAGGGGCACGCCACAGTCACGTGCCCGGAGTTCCTCGAGATCAGAGGAAACAGGGAGCAGCAGCAGCGACTAGGCCGACAGGAAGTGCGGATTGAGGAGGTCCTACCTCGGGCAGAGGAGGATAGATGTGAAGACCGGGTGGACGTTGGAACCCGGAGAGGGATCAGAGTGATCCATGGGGTGGGGGTGGGGATTGAGGCTTCCCGGAAGGCGAGCCTTCATACCATGTACTGAAGGAGTGTTGACTCCACATCCCAGACCCCACCACCGGAGGAGATGATCACTTTCTCCAGAAGTGACATGCTGGATCATGAGGATCCCTTTGCGATGCGCTGGTCATCCAGATGGACATGAAAAACTTCACCGTCTCCCGAATCCTCATCGACAACGGGCGTTCGATCAACGTCATCTTTAAAAAGGCGTTCGACGCAATGAAGGTGGAGGCCAAAAGGGTTTTGGCCTCGGATGGGCCTCTGTTCGGATTTTCCGGGGAGAGGAAGGAAGTGGAAGGAGTAGGGCTCCAAGTTACTCTGGGGGGGGGGGGGGGGGGGCAGTCCCGAAACTGTAGGTTTGTCATCGTGGATGCCCCCAGCAGCTACAACGTCATCTTCGGACGTCCCCTCATCAGCGCCTTTCGCTGCGTCCCCTCGTCCTTCCATCAGTGTCTGAAGTTCAGCGCTGAGGGGATCCAGGTCCGGGTCCGGGGTGACCCCAAGGTGGCAAGGGAGTGCTACATCACCGCCGTGAACTCCATCTCTTGGCAGGAGGGAGCCGAGGAGATGAAGCGGAGGATGGAGGCGGAGCAGGAGGCCGGTGGAGAGATGGAGAGCTGCACCCGGGAGGAGGTGGTAGGAGGAGTCCAGGAGTTGGCTGAGGGGATGGCTGTGGAGGAAGCGGTGGAAGCCGAGGAGGTTTTTGTCCCGGAGGGGGGGACGTTGGAGAATAGGGGGAGCAGTCCCGCTTGGAGGCTGCAGAGGTAGTAGTGGAAATGGAGGTTCTCACCCTCGGAGGCAGGGTGAAGAAGGTGTGAATCAGCGGGAGGCTGACCCCGGTGGACCAGGAGAGGATGCTGGCATGCATCTAGAAGAACGTGGACATCTTCGCCTGGAGCGCAGTGGAGATGTCAGGGATCGACGCAGACGTTGTCTGCCACCGCCTCAACCTGGACCCGGAAGCTCGCCCCGTCTAGCAGAAGAAGAGGTCCATCACGGACAAGCTGGCTGAGCCCATCAGGGAGGAGGTGTCCAAGCTCCTGAAGGCTGGTTTTGTATCACCCTGCAGGCATTATCCAAGATAAATAAATAGCTCCTGAAGGCTGATTATGTAATAAGATAATTTTGTATCTTATTACATAATTAGCTCCTGTCTAATTATGATACATGAGGTGTAATAGTTATGATACAGGAGGTGTCCAAGCTCCTGTCTAATTATGTAATAAGATAAATAAATAGCTCCTGAAGGCTTATTATGTAATAGTTATGATCGATCATTTTCTCTTGTATAATGAACAACTGCTAAGATAAATAAATTATCTATTGGAATTTGAAATTACCACATGCTCGTTTTCTTGGGATTCTTATTGCATGAAATTGGTGTCAGCACTTTGTATAATGAGTTTTATTAAAAATACATGTGTATCTAATTTTTCACTGCTATACTTTAAGGTTTTCACTAAAAATAATGTATATTTGGCTGAATTATTTATTTTAAATCTAATAATACTAACGTCTTATCCCCAATTAACGTCTTTCTAACAAAGAGTATCATGACTTGTGTAGTAAGGGATTTTGCTTCTATTGCAAGCAATCCTACTCTCTTGCACATGACGTTCATGTCAAAGAGTTGTGTTATCAACGACGATGACTTGGAGGAGGTCAACGTCGCTAATTTGAGGTCCTTAAGATCACTGACGCGCTACCAAACAAAGCCCCAAGCACCTCATCGGTGTCCAAACCGCAAGCGTACCACTACTAGTCAGAGAGTGGCGACTCGATCTTGAGGTCAAGGTTACGCACATAAGGCGACAATGATATGGAGCATCTTCTTTTGTATTTCATTGTGTACTTTTATTTTTTAAGGGTAATAGGGTAATATATAAATGAGTCCTCCCTATATGGAGGAGATTTGTAAGTCTTAGGGATCTTTCAATTATTTAAGGTTGAAGATCTCTCATTTTGGAGAGGAACTTCAAGGAGGAACTAGCCTTCTGGGATTAGGCATGAATATTCCACATGATTTGAATCATGTTTTCATGTTTAACTGCAATCTAATTTTGTATTAGTAACAGAACCGCACAGCCTTCCTCTAACCATCACATGCTCGCTTCTCAAATGCTTTGCTCTCTCTTGTGAATAACCGTGTAAATTTGATAATTTTCCATTGCTTATTAAAATTTACGTCAGAAATATTTGTGCAGTTCAAGCATATGATACAAAACATACAGTAAATGTGAAACATATGCGAGTCATGCAATACTTAAATGTGATCATGCAACAAATATGAATGATGAACAATAGACACTACCAACTCATTACTGTATGATTACACGGTGCAATAGGGGACTCCAAAGAGGGGTACATATTCAGGAGACTCCAGTTATAGGGCACATAAAATTTCACCATGAGTGCAACAATCACTAAAATAATTGTCTGTAAACATTGAAATTAGATACGATAGTACAGTACGTCGAACGTCAAATGTCTCATGAAGCAATGGTGTAAATATCAGATACGTACAACATGTCGGATTGATTTTTTAGATATCTGATGTCGAAAGTCGAAGACATGTTAGAGATATTCTAAATATCAAATTCTCATAGCTTATAAATAAATAATTTATTTTTATGTATACTAAGTATAATTATATTTTCTAAAAGAAAAATCGACATAACTATGAGCCGCGTATATCCTAAAATAAACTCAAATAGTATAAAAATATATATATATACAAGTGCAAACCAAAATATTGTATAATATAGTTAATATTATACAATAATTTTATTTTGATAACATTAAATTTTATAGTAAATAAAGATGATTAAAAAGCTAAATATATTAAATTTATTATAAGTCTTTGCTAGTTTAATAAATTTATGTGAAAATCATACAAAAAATGAACTAACAAAAAGTTAGAATTTTCACAATTTTTGCAATATAAAATAAGAAAAATAATGTGAACAAATTATACAAATTTGATTGTAATAATAACACATTAAAAAATGAAACAATAAATGTAACTAATTTAAGCATGCATAGTATAATACAATAAATGATTTATTCATATCCAGCTCGGTTGCTAACATAATATAATATAAAATGGTGAACGATATGTTCAAAAGTCGCGTCGCTTATAATATCAAAAAAATGGATATGTCAGCATATATTTTATGAAATGACATAATCTAATCTTCTAGAAAAAATGTTGTTTTACCCTCAAAAAAGACATGTTGAACATGTCAGAGGACTTTTAAACAATTTCTCAAAGTGTTGATAATGATAAAATTGGTCATCGAACCATCAAGAGCACTCTTAATCTCAGCAAACTAATGATGGGTAATTTAATAATGAATGCTAGCATATCAAGAGGCAGTCTAGATGGAATATAAAAAAACTCATCGAGTGTGCGACGAACACCCATAAGAATGTCTAAGACATAATACTTGAATAGATTCCCTATATATCAGGAGTGTCCTCAAAAATAGGTGAGGCAGCCACGACAAGGGCAATAATAGAATCTCAATTCTTACTCCGGACAAGGTCGCTCATACTCTCCCTTTGCCGAAGCCACAAGTTCTGGTTCAAACTCAAGCGGCAGACTCTCATCGGACACAGAACCTCGCTAGAGTAAGATAATTTTGTATAAAGTATCTCATTTTTCATGTCCATGGGGGCACGAGTAGGTATGGTGGTGGCCTCAGATTAGAGAGGACTTAGGATGGGTCACTCGGGGTGCGAATATACTTGTCTAACTCTAGCGGATCCCAAGAATTGCTCATAATGGAGAGTGAGATAAAATGTATGTACGACAAAATATAAGCAGTGATGCATCAACTTTATATATATATATATATATATATACATATCGCATCGAAGCCCAGACCAAAATCGGAATGTAGTTGCAATGGATTCTACTTGGATGTTGCTCCTCACTACTGACTCGTTAAAGCTGACCAAATAATCAACAACGGATATAGATCATTGAGGTAGGGGAACCACTCAAGGAGACGACTCCTTTAGGAAGCTAGAAGATACTTATGGCATAACATCCACTTCATATCAACTCAACTAGTAACTAAGCGAAAATGTTCAATCTTAAGAGCCCACTCTATCCTACTTCAATATTTTATAGTCGGGTCGAGGAGTCTAGCCTTCATAAATCTAATGTGGCGCACACCCAATATCATGTATCTATCTAGATAGTAGTTCATATCTGCGAGTCAATAACCAAGAGATTTGGGACTCAGTAAGCCACCAAAATTCGGGGAAACACTCTGAAAGCTATACTTGAGATCCTCCTCTATATGGTAATATTCATGATGTGACCCTTGATAATCATCATAATGAGAGTAATCATCGCTATCATAGTCGGACGGTGATCTATGAAAAAGTGGACGAAGATGATATGTATAACACGAAGATCTTTCGTAAGTAGCTCTCTGGGGTCGAGCATAAACAGACTCCAAATCCTTAAATTGAGGAGAGGAGTAATGTCAATAATCTAGACAACGCTCGTCCCGATCATAACCTCATCATTGCTAGTCAACTACTATGATATGTCATGAATGATCTACAGACTCTAGTCTCGCATATTCTAGACTAAGCCCGAACTGGAGGCTTTGATACCAAACTAACACAGGAAAAATGTACTGAGTGTGCCTTACAGAAAAATCTATTAAATGTGCGTGGGTGCGTGGGTGCGTGGGTGCGTGGGTGCGTGGGTGCGTGGGTGCGTGGGTGCGTGGGTGCGTGGGTGCGTGGGTGCGTGGGTGCGTGGGTGTACGGGTGTGTTTGTGGGTGCATGGGTGTGTTTGTGGGTGAATGGGTGTGGGGATGTGTGGGTATGTGTTGTGTAGTATTGATTTGTGGGGAAACCTAATAATGATACAACGACGAACATTTATAATAAGAGTTTGAATTATTAATGAAGTCCACAATCATTCATGTTTGAGATTAGATGTAAGAAAAACAAACTAAATCAAGTTGAATTAAAGTAGAAAGTGTTTCGATTAAATACTAAGAAAACAAATCTTGTAAATAGGACAAGTTTTGGGCAAACAAACACAAATTAACATTCACAATCATGTGTTCTTCATCAAATAAACAACAAAAGGAAATATTAACTTCACCTATGAACTTACATAAGAAATAGAAGACCTGAGATTAAAATTGTGGCTGATTTGGGGACTGGACAACAACGCTGCAGCAGTTTTTCATTATTTTGAGTGTGTTGAAGTTGGGAAACGGTGAGGGAGGACTAGGTGAGGGGTTGGGAAACGGTGAGGGAGGACTAGGTGAGGGGTTGGGCAACGTGCGGTAACATGTTTTCAGGGTCTGGAATTGCTTCCTGGACTGTATTTCAACATGAACCGGGGGCAGGGAGGGTGTTTGGAGCGGGTCCTTGGATGGGGAGAAGGCTGTAGGAGGGAATTTACTGTCTGTAGAGGCTGAAATGCCAGTTGGGATGAAAAGGAGGGCTGCTAGAAGGATTTCCAGGGTGTGGAATGGCCTTTTGGGAAGTTCCTAGTATGTAAAGGGCTGGGAGGTGTTCTGGAGCAGGGAATTTGGGGCTGGACCGCTGGACATGAAAAGGAGGCAGTTATTAGGTGGGGGAGGGATGGTTTGTGGTATGGAGGAGGTGGCCGACTGTTTAGGGAGGGTTTAAGTAATGGGCTGCAATTTAGTGAGTTATATGAGAAGTTTGTGGGTAGTTATGTGGTTAGTGGGTAATTATGGATATTGGGGGAAGGAAGTTATGATGGTTTTGGGAGAAGGACTGCAGCATTATGGATAGTTTTGGGTAGTTCGTTTTTATTGAGTTGTGTGAGTTATAGGTGGTTGGGAGGAGAGGTATTTACGTACGAGTAATGCACAGTGATCACCAAAAATCACCGTGCGGGATAAAATAGTAATACGATCTGCGATCCAACTGTGAAGATTGTGTGCAAAAATACATGCGTAATACAGTCATATTGAAATAGGGCCGTAATTTTGATCAAACGCACGCAAAAAGTCATGCATGTATAAAGCAACGGTGTGATAGCGTATCCCGCCAGGTGACCTTTGATGTGTTACACGCACGAACAATTTTTCCGGTTGGGAGGGGGTGGTAGTTACCTAGTGGTTATATGGAAGAAGAGGCAGATATGGTTAAAGAGATACATGAAAAAGATGTTAGTAACCATGGCTTCGTCACCAAGAATTGACATTGTGGGACAACCACTAGAGCCTAAAA
This sequence comes from Platanthera guangdongensis, assembly GCA_039583875.1. NCBI lineage: Eukaryota > Viridiplantae > Streptophyta > Magnoliopsida > Asparagales > Orchidaceae > Platanthera > Platanthera guangdongensis. The sequence goes on along the minus strand of CM077149.1, from coordinate 113,706,906 downwards.
TTTCTATCCAAAATTTAAAATGCCTAGAAATTAGCCCCTTGACCTCTATTTATAAATATACAAGCCACTGTGGAGTGTCTAGATCGTCCAATTTTTAACTCCTATGAATTCATGAAACAAAAATCTAAAAATACAAAATCATAATAAAATACATAAAAATATCTCGTTGTCACTCTATTGGGACAATGGGCTCGCATTGTCCATATGACGATCCTAACTCTGCCTCCTACATATGTAGACCCGTGCAAATTCCGATAAGGGTTGACCTGCTCGCGATTCGTGACCCCCATCACTAAATCTATAAGAAAAACCTAATCTACCTCAGTTGAGGGGCAATTGGGTTTGTAACAAATATAAGATGAGTAGCAGAACATAGCAAGATGGAGCAAATAATTCATCTAAAATATATTTAGTTTAACAATGTTTAAAACAATCTTCTTTTGCTTAAAAAAATACACGCAGTAAAATCTGATGCAGGGGTAGACTAGTGGCGCACAGAGACTACGACTCTAGTGCTGCTGCGAGGGTGACACACTAATGCAATTCTAAATGTAATGCAATGATCGGTATTTGACAAGTAATTTAAGCAATGTAAATTTTAGCACCACACAAATATTTGAAATAAAGAAACAAATAATTAAATTTTAGCGATTTGGCAACGGCTTCCTCCGCTCGGAGGGCCTAAGCAAGCGCTTCGCGAATATTTCCTCCTGCACTTGTTAGAATAAAAGAACCAATTTCCAGCCAACGATAATCCCAGCACAATATGAGAAAATACCAAATGAAAATGTCAAGTCACAGAATACAATACCATAAATGCTCACAACATAGAGGGCTGAACCGAGGCACTGAAGGATTTGAGGGCCGAATGTAAAGACGGGCGATCGGAGGTGGAACCGGTGGCGAGGCGACGGTGACGGCCCTCTGCGGAAAGTGGCGGTAACGGAGGGTAAAACGGCGGATCCGGTCACGAATGAGTAGATCCGGACTGGGGGCAAGTAGATCCGCTATTTAGGAGCGGATCCGGGCAAAAATGGAAGGTTTGTGCGGTGGAAATAACAGATCGGAGGGTGGTAGCACTAGATCAAAATAGATCTAGGGTTTTCAGGGCGGTGGAAAGTGGATCCACGAAGGGGAGAAAGAGGAGTGGCCGGCTTGGGCAAAGGAAGCCTTGGAGGTGGCCGGTTTTGAGGTGGAGTCGGGCGGCGGGGCTGGGTGGCTGACAGCAGGCCGGCGGGGCTGTTCCGGCCCTGTAGGCGGCGGCGACAAGGGGGGAAGCAGGGAAGGGGGTCGGCCTGCTGGACTGCAGGTCGGCGGGTTTTGGGTGGGGGTTTTCGGGCTCTTTGGTGGCTGGATATGGAGGAGGAGAGGGGGAAAATGATTGTGGGGGTAGGGGGTACCTTGGGGAGGAGTTTGGCGGCCTAGGAGTCGTCACCTAGGGTTCCACGACGTCAGCACCGAGGAGGGATCGCTGGAATCCGGGAAAGTTTCTTCTCCAAATTCAACAATGTCTTAGATCAGCCCTCATACCTCATATTTATAAGAAAAGACACATTATGGTTTCCCCATCAACGGCTATGATTGGTCGGTGGGTTTGCCCTTAAAATACAACAAAAATAAACTGAAAAAATATAAAGTAATATAGTATTTTGACTCACGGCGACGCTACAGACGCAATCGTGGAGTCCGATCGTCGATCCGAGCACGCCATATATGGAAAGTTGCCAAATCAGCCGCGAACGGGCCCAACGCGCGTCCTCGTCTTTGCTCCGCATCAATCTCCCCGGTTTAAAAGAATTCATCTCCCGATGAATTGGGATCAGAATTCTCTAGTTGATCGTCGGGTACAACTCGAAGAGGTTTTCCAGAAGTCATCCAAGTGTCGTTGGCGGAAGGGTGTCCTCGCCAATCAATTCTCCCTGACTGAGAAGCTGTCATCTCCGGTGAATGGAGACAGACGTGCTGAAGTAGAAGTCCAGGGGCGAATCGGTCAAGCTCAACTGCAAATACCCAAGAGTCAACTGCATCGGGGCGGTCCCTCCAATGTACCAAGTAGTGACAACAGGACTCATCTGAAGTAGGAACAAACTGGTGGAATCTGAACTCTGTGATGCTCTCATCGCTCATCACTCGAAGGGTGGATCCCGACGCGATCGATGGTGCCTGCGGTGAAACCAAAGAAGACGAGTTCCCAGGTGGGTGGATGTCAACAGTGGGTGGACTGAGGTGGCCATCAGACGGTGGTGACGTATGAGGGTGGTAAGGTAACGACAGCAGGGGCGGGGGTGGCTGGACATCTCCACTGCTCGGGTCCACATATTCATGAGGTTCATAGTATGGAGTCAGATCTTCAACATTAAACACAGGGTGAATTTTCACATTGGCTGGGATGTCAAGTTGGTAGCGTTGATCCCAATACAACTAATAATGGAGTACAGACACATTCGCCTCGCGCTTAACTTCTTGGTAGGCCCCTAAGGGAGCCTCTCAGGGCGGACTCGCACAATTATCCTTTCTCCCACATTAAATATTTGTTCTCGCCTTCGCTTATCTGCATGGGCTTTATAATTTTCATTACTTGTTATTATTCGTCGGCGAACCGACTCATGCAAATCATACAAATGTTGTGCAAATGACTCAACAGACTCATGCAGGTAATGCAAATGATGCAAAGATAACACGACAGACATGGTACACTCCTTATAGGAAAATCTAATAATGTCTGAGATGTATCTAAAATGTGATGGTCTATCAGGGGGCTCTTTCGGTGGATTGTAGAAAAACTCATCCCGTGTGTGACGAGTTCTCAGATGATAGTGAGAGACAACTATACTAAAATACGGGCTCGTAAAGAGCCAAATGTCTCCAAGGAAACGTGACACATCAGGGGGCTCACCAGGAGGTGTGTACGGAAAGTCATCGCGGATAAAACGACCACTTGGGTGAAAACTGTGCACACAGACTAGAAGTCGTGACTCTAGAATATGGTGAGCGTCCCAGACAAGGAGGAACTCATCGGGTGGTTCAGCGGGTGGTGTGTCACAAAACTCATTCAGAGTGTGAGGTGTCATAAGGTAGGTCCTCACAATATGAGTATGCTCAAGTGGACTCAAGATAGGCCCTACATATATCAAGTTCCACTCAAGGTCCCTTCTCTGGGGCAAGGTCAAAGATGATAATGAAAGAGTTGTCGTACCTGAGTGGCTCCGGGTAATGCCAAGTGAAAAGCGACATAGACCTACACTCAAAAATGAGTTTGTGGGTGCGGTGTCAAGACATGAGTCTAGGGTATGAGTGTGAATCAACCCCGGACATGCCAAAAGTGAAGGTGTGGGTGAGGGATACAGCACTACAGACTCAATAGGTCGCTCAGGCTCACCCTCCGTCAGGATCACAAGAAACGGGTCAGAAATAAGAGATAGGTCACTCACGGGACTAAGCATCTCGCTGGGGTGAGAGTAATCCGCATCAGGTATCACTCTCGTCGTGGGTGACAGGACAGTGGTAGGCATCGTAGTGACCTCAGTATGAGAATGGCTCGTACTGCGGAGGTCAAGGTGAGGGTCCAACCAACCAGCTCTGGCGGATCTCAAAGACTGTTCATAACGAAGGGCAAGCTGACACGTCTGCTTGAGGGACTTCGAGCTATGATAAACCACTTTAGTACGAATGTCATATCGAAGCCCAGATCGAAATCTGCAAATGGTCATGGCTGGATCCTCTCAGATATCGCTCCTCACAGCTAACTCATCAAAGCAATCCATGTACTCAGCGACAGACATGCATCCTTGCTGAAGGGAAAATAATTGGTCGAGCAAGCGACTCCGATACGATGAAGGCAGATACCTCTGACACAATATACGTTTCATGTCCACCCAACTAGTGATGCGACGAAAACGGTCTCGCTCGTGGGTCCTCTCAACGCTAGCTCAATATGTCATCGCCTGATCTAAAAGTCTAAGTTTTGCAAACTTAACGCGACGCTCGCCGAATAACTCAAAATGATCAACATAATACTTAATATCCACGAGCCAATAACTGAAAGACTCGGGACTCGATGAGTCATCAAAGGAAGCAGAAATTGTACAATACTGACTCTCAAGATCTCTCTCAAAGTGACGATCCTCATAAAAGTCATACATAAGGTAATCGGGTCGAGTCGAAGGATCAACACGATCCGCTCGCATGCAAGTATATGAACGATGACAACCAGCATATTGATCGTCTCTAGAATGGTGAGGTTGTGTTGGTGGGTCAACACGATCTCGGGAAGTGGTGTGCCGCAAACGATAATAATCATCATGATAACATGATGATCTCTCTGCAATCGCTCTATGAGACCGGGTATAGGCAGACTCAGAATCTCCAAAGAGAGAAGAAGAACGACGACGATAATAATCATGGATGAACCTAAAGACTTTATATGACCTACCACTACAAAGCATGCAAATGGCCAAACCTTGACCTCTGATACCAAAATGATGCAGGGGTAGGCTAGTGGTGCACGGAGACACGACTCTAGTGCTGGTGCGAGGGTGACACTAATGCAATTCTAAATGTAATGCAATGATCGGTATTTGACAAGTAATTTAAGCAATGTAAATTTTAGCACAACACAAATATTTGAAATAAAGAAACAAATAATTAAATTTTAGCGATTTGGCAACGACTTTCTCTGCTCGGAGGGCCTAAAGCAAGCGCTCGACGAATATTTCCTCTGGTAGTTGTTAGCATAAAAGAACCAATTTCTAGCCAACAATAATCCCAACACAATATGAGAAAATACCAAATGAAAATGTCGAGTCACAGAATACAAAACCATAAATCCTCACAACGTAGAGCACTAAACCGAGGCACTGAAGGATTTGAGGGCCGGATGTAAAGACGGGCGATCGGAGGGGGAACCGGTGGCGAGGCGATGGTGACGGTGGCTGCCCTCCGCGAAAAGTGGATAACGGAGGGTAAAACGGCAGATCCGGCCACGAATGAGTAGATCCGGACCGGGGTGAGTATATCCGCTATGTAGGAGCGGATCCGGGCAAAAATGGAAGGTTTGTGCGGTGGAAATAATGGATCGGAGGGTGGTAGCACTAGATCAAAATAGATCTAGGGTTTTCAGGGAGGTGGGAAGTGGATCCAAGAAGGGGAGGAAGAGGAGTGGCTGGCTTGCTTGGAGGTGGCCGGTTTTGAGGTGGAGTAGGGCGGCGGGGCTGGGTGGCTAACAGCAGGCCGGCAGGGCTGTTCCGGCCCTATAGGCGGCGGACAAGGGGGGAAGCAAGGAAGGGGGTCGGCCTGCTGGACTGCAGGTCGGCGGATTTTGGGTGGGTGTTTTCGGGCTCTTTGGTGGCTGGATATGGAGGAGAGGGGTAAAATGATGTTGGGGGTAGGGGGTACCTTGGGGAGGAGTTTAGCGGCCTAGGAGTCGTCACCTAGGGTTCCACAGCGTCGGCACTGAGGAGGAATCGCTGGAATTCGGGAAAGTTCCTTCTCCAAATTCAACAATGTCTTAGATCAGCCCTCATACCTCCTATTTATAAGAAAAGACACATTAGGGTTTCCCCATCAACGGCTATGATTGGCCGGTGGGTTCGCCCTTAAAATACAACAAAAATAAACTAAAAAATATAAAGTAATATAGTATTTTGACTCGCGGCGACGCTCCGGACGCAATCGCGGAGTCCGATCATCGATCCGGGCATGCCATATATGGAAAGTTGTCAAATCAGCCCCGAACGGGTCCAACACGCGTCCTTGTCTCTGCTACGCATCAAAATCCTTAAGATGATTGTAAACATTTGTTGTCAAACTTGGAATTCATAATCCATTCGTCAATATCATTTTCTTTTCCCAGATTTTATGTTAAGAAAGTAAGCTCACTATAAACATTTGTTGTCAGACTGGGAATTCATAATCCATTCGTCAATATCATTTACTTTTACTAGATTATGTGTGTGTGTCAGTGGGATGGGAGTAACGGGGGGTCCGAGCCCGGTGCATAAAGCATCCCCGCGCAGCGATGGTCCGGGAAGGGTTCTACCACACGGGTGAAATATAGGCAAACCTTACCCTGCAATTTTGCAAGAGGCTGCTTCCAGGATAAGATGGCTATAAAAGGAGAAAAAAAAACCTGAAGTCGAAGAAACAGAAATATAAAACATTCAACAAACAAAAGGTGATTATACCTTGACGTATAAGCAGCAGGCCTTTTCTCTGCACTCAAGGCCTTATAAACTGTGTCCGACAATGTGAACGAAGATGCAATATCTTTGTTCCTCGCTTGCACAATTTGATTCTCCTTTCCAGTAGTCATGTTCCTTCCAGTAACAAAATCTGATAAAAGGTAATTAGAACATAGAACTCCAAATCTTCTATAAAAGAAATAGAAATAGCCTCCATTCTCTGAAAGACGTTTTTGTTTTTTCAAAATTACCTAATTCTCCCACGAACTAAAAGTGAAATACCCTGACTAATATTGCTAAAATCACCTTTATATCATTTCATCTAGAGAACCTACATCATAAATCTATTAGAATCCAAGCATCCAACTTAAAATCAATTGGTTGGTGTTGGAGATGCCCATGATCCGTAAGTGCACAAGATTGTGCTAATTTCCCAATGTGGAACCATTCTCAATATGCTCCTTCACGTGTAGGGATTTTAGCCTCTAACACATGGATTACTTTTTAATTGGGATGATGTGAAGGGATGTCGGACCTAGCATGCTCAGATACAATGTTAGAATTCAAACATCCAAGCTAAAACCAATCGCTTGGAGGTGAAGAGGCCCAGGACAAATATTAAATGCACACGACTATGTTAGTTTAAATAGGGGACCATTCTCAACAATATCGATAATAATTATATCAAGTGAAAATGCACCATATGTTATCTGCAATACTGTTGCAAATGGCATGGGATATCTTTAACATGCAGACATGCAGTGATAAACAGAGAAACAGTATGCTTTCAAGATAACTCATCACATCCAAAAGAAACAAACAGATTGATGCTAATGGTAAAAGAAAGGTGGATACCATGAGAAGAATAGCGAGAATTGTAGTTTCCTCGGGCAGCCCTACCCATCCGCCCTTGTGGTCCTTGCCTCCAGTTACTATCAGTAGCTTCTTTATTTCCCTGTGGATAGGTAACTATTAATATTCTTCTATGAAAAAAAGTTTAACAAATAAAAAAGATGGTAGTTGGCATCATGACTACAAAATCTGACTTTAGAAAACTAGCTCATTCGACTTCTTTGGCAAATTCGCAATTGTGAATCTAACAAACTGTGAGAAAAGCTTAATAAGAGTTACCATTTTCACGTGATAGAACATGTAAACATTGTTACTTTCATCGGTAACCTAACAGTTACTATAAACCGGCAAGAGAAATAGTCAAAGCTGAACAGAGAATAATTTAAATATGTAATTCAAATCCTTCAAATGGAACTTCAGTAGTAGGAATTCCTGACAAAAAAGATGACTTTTGCAAGATTATGAACCAGCTAAAGAACTCAACAATATCATGACATCAATGGAAACAGAAGTTGAATAATTAAGTCAAAGAATCACCCTAACTTAGGCTCCGTTTGTTTCCCTGATTTGCTCTGTTCCGGATGCTGAAAAAGGTGTTTTTGATTCCAGTGTGTTTGGGAGAAAATGTAACATTTGTATCAGGGTCCGACCTCGAGGGAAATTGATCGAGTCAGCGTCATGTCGAGGTACAAAATATTGTGATTAGTTGTTATGCGCTAATTAGTAATTTAAACAAAATTAATGTAATTTTTTCTGCGAGCTTTACAGATTTGTGGGAACCTTAATCTCATAATTATAGTGTATTAGTGGTGCAATGGTAAATTGGCAATTAGGAAGGAGTTTACCTTGATTCATGACAATAATCAAAATCAAAACCGCAATTAATTAATTCCCCCTCCTCTTTACGATTTCCTTCCATAACCGGTACCTTAGTTTCACGCGCCTTTTCAAATTCCTGCCCAGACGCTCGATAGAAGCAGAAACTGTTGCCTGGATACCATATTAGCCCAAACACCATGCGTTTTTCCTTTCCCACGACAAAAGAAAATGCGGCCCTATTTCGCTTCTCAGACGGATCGATAGAACCGCCGCGCTCCTCCCTCTTGCAGACGGTTTCTAGCAGTCCCTTCTTCCTTGTTCCGGCAAGCCGACGAACCCTCCCCTCCCCACCGATCGCAGAAACCTTGTTCTGGTGGACGGCGAAAGCATTCAGCAACAACCAACTTCTCTCGTGCCCTAGACGTCGCCTGAATCCTTCCCTAGACATCGCTTGAATCCTTCCCTGCCTCCCTGGGTCAATTGAGCCTTCTTCTCTCTTCGGGTGATCGCTGAAGGGTCTTTTACTCAACCCTAGCCGACAGTTAACCGCCTAATCTGCCCTCTACCCCGAGTTTTATGCTCTTGTTCCCCTATCTTTCAGTCTCATGCCTTTTAAGCCCTTGGTTTTCACTTTCTTCATAGACTCCAGCAGCTGTTGACTTTTCCTTCCGCACCAGCAACCCTCGACAACCTTTGGGATTAGTCTATGTGCTCTGGACTGCCAATTGAAGACTCCGTCTTATCTTTCTTGCAAGGTAAGGCTCTGTTATGAGTCCTTTTATGGCGTTATTTAGTATTAATTATTTATTAATATGCTTTTATTCTGTCTTAGAGTTGCGTCGTTATTTATGTCATCTCTTTATGAGGCGTATTTTTTGGTTGCATGTCCAAGTCTGTCGATATTTCTTTTGGCGTTATTTCCTTTTGGTGTTGATTGTAAGTCCTATTTAAAGAACTCAGTGGGTCTTGTATTGGCATGAATAAAGAAAGTCTATTTCTCCAACCCTAAAGATATCTTGGAAGCTCTCTCTGGAGCACGCCCAGCTTGGGCAGCCGCGATCAAGGCTTTGTAGTATCTCCTCCACCGTCATCTCCACCTTCGGCCACTCCATTGGCAACATCCAAGTAAACCCATAACAACTTGATATCAAAGCCATCCTTCCTCCATTTTCTGTGTTTGCACCGTAAGCATCGACAAAGATCATCAACCGTCGTCGGGCCTTTCCGAAACCCCGCAAAGAGTCGACGCCATGTCTGGGCCCTCCTCACCGCTGCAACTTCATGCGCGATCCTGCGGCCCAGTTCATTCGGCTGCTGCTCCAACAGCACAGACGCAGATCCCGCGCGTCATCTCCCATGCGAGCCTCCCGCGATATCTTCCGCACGACGCTCGCCCATGAAGTCTCCCAGGCGATATCTTCCGCTGCAACCCGTAGCCATCGTCGAAGCTCCCACGCCCACAGTCAACTCTGACGCACACTTTTGCTGAGCTTGCCACACTCGGGCGAAGCATCCTCCCGACCCGAGGAAATCGACGACGCCTTTCGGTCGTTGTTTGACTCTCGCAACACAGTCGATTGACGTCAATGATGTCCTCTTCTCCTTCTGATCTTACCAACGTTCCTAACACGATTGCTTCTCATACTCCCAACACACGGGGCATCCAAGCAGGTGTTGATGCCCTTCCTCTTCATGCCTGAAAGTCGGCATGCGTACAACTAGGCCTCTGTATTCCCTCCTATTGGCGAGATTTCCGCTCAATTAAGCGATGCCTTCCTTATTAAAGCAGGACTACCGAACGTATTAAAGTCCCGCTACTACCATATTAAAAATCAAACTTGTGACACCACCATTGGGCGACGACGGGGCACTCACAACAACACAAATTCAACCACCTCCGATGACGCCAGGCGCCCAGTCACTTGCTCTCTCTCTCATCAAGCAAGTCAACCGATGGGGGACTCGCAAGATTTCACGGCTGCTCTCTAGATCGTGTTGCAGACTGTCATGATCGTCATAGAAGCACGCTTTGGGACGCCGAATCCCGGTATCAGAACGACATGGTCATTATCACTGCCAGGCTTAATGAGTTGACCGCCTCCCATTCCTTTATTACTACTCCACCCACAGTCCACAAATCACGTCAGGAGCAATCAAATTTTGCTACCTCTGATCATCCGACATGAGCCGCCACCGTAGACCCTTTTAGGCCTTGAGGCTGTCATTCCGCCGCGCTATACCTGGTTGGAATTCCCCACCTATGATGAGAAAATAGATCTATTGGGTTAGCTCACCGGGTGCGAACAATTCTTTGGTCATCAACAAACTCCGGCAGCTAAACGACTTCCTCTGTCCTCCTTCCACCTTCTTGGCTTGGCCTTGCTTTGGGCCACTCATCTCTGCACAGATCAGCCAGGTTTAACATGGGACGACTTCAAGCGATTTTGTCACCTACGTTTCGGCCCTCCAATCTGCAGCAACCCCCTTGGTGCCCTCACAACATTCTGCCAGACGAACTCCGTGGAAGATTATCTGGACCAATTTCAACTTCTTCTGGCACATGTCATGTTGTCCCAAGAGATGCAGGTAGTCATCCTCACAGCCGGACTTCGCGAACGCCTGCGACTTGACATCGAATTTGAAGCACCTCCAAACTTAATGACTACTATGAGTCTGGTCAGGCTATGTGACCTTCGCCTCCTAACTGGCACTGGAGGTCTATTTGCCCACCGACACGGGCATTCAGTCAAATCACTCTAAGGGACATCCAACCCCAGCAGTCTGAAAACTATCTCGGGACAAGATGATGTAACGACGTGCCAAGGGCTTATGTTTCGATTACGACGAGCAGTACACTCGAGGCCACTAGTGCAAACTGCTTTTCTACATGCACGTCGAGGACTCTGATCATGAGGGCATTAGCTGATGCGGACACCAATAATAGGACAAGCTCGTTTTGCAAGGCGGGATAGATGTTACGAATCCATTTATGGCGTTATTTAGTATTAATTACTTCTCAATAAGCTTTTATTTGTCTTAGAGTCGCGTCCTTATAGGGCATCATTATTTATGTCTTGTATTTATGATGTGTCATTTTAGTCGCATGTCCAAGTCTGTCGTTATTTTTTTTTGGCGTTATTTCTTTTTGGTGTCGATTGTAAGTCCTGTTTAAAGGACTCAATGAGTCTTGTATTGGCGTGAATGAAGAAAGTCTATTCCCCAACCCTAAAAGAAATTTGGGAAGATCTATCTCTCTCTCGAGCATGCCCAACTTAAGCAACCGCGGTCAAGGCTTTGTAGTATCTCCGTCGCCGTCATCTCCACCTCTGGTCACTCCTCTGGCAACATCCAAGTAGACCCATAATAGGCTCTTCCATGGTTCTAATCTTCATTTAATCGAGCCACGAAGGGCCTCCTCTCTTCTAGCCTTTGAGGCTACTCCTACCTCTGATGCTCCTCCTTCTTGGCTCTACCTTCCTCCTTCTTGGCTCTACCTTCCTCCTTACCTCCTGCTTCTTGCTTCTCTCTTCTTCTACCCCTCTTTGGGCCTTTGCTCGGGTGCCTCTTCCTCTTCATCATCATCCTCCCCGATTACCTTCGATAACTAGGCTAGAAAGCTGCAGTTCGTCGACTCCACCTGCACGAACTTGTTTTCCCACTCGATCAAGTCTTCGTAGGACACTGGGGGATCCGTCCCGATTTCCAGATTGAAGAGACCATGCCTCAGGCCGAACGTCAGGGCCAACAGCAAGGCAAAGCTATCCATCTCCTAGATGTCGGGGACTTCTTCTTGAAAACGGTCAATGTAATGACCTAGAGTTTCATGATCCCCTTGCTTCAGATGGAAGAGGTCGGTTGCCTCCTTCCAGTTCTTAGATGCGACGAACCGCGTCATCAACCCTCGGCACAGGTCCTCGAAGCAGTAGATCGAACTCCCTGGCAGCTAGTGGAACCAATCTCTGTCCTTTCTCTTAAAGGTGATAGCGAAGAACCGACACTTAAAAACATCCATCGCATAGCGGATCGACACCACGTACTCGAACCACTGAAGATGTCTGGTCGGGTCATCTCTTCCCGAGTAGTAGCTCGGGACAAGCTCCATGAAACTTTCGGGGACTGGGGCCGACAACACCTCACTGATCCCTCCCTAGCGACGAGTGGCGAGTTGGCGAGAAACGCCCTGCTCGCCCGCGCGAGTATCCTAGATCCTCGCCTGATACTCGCCTTCTCTGATCCTGACTCCCTCAGTACTCGCTGGGTAGTACATCGACTGTACTGGTAACTCCTGCTCATCCACCATCGGCTCCTTGACTGCTCGCCTAGACGGCGCGAGGTTGTCCGACGGAGTCTTGAGCCGAGGCGAGGTCGCAGTGATCTTCGTGCAAGGAGCTAGCAACGAGCACACAGTATCCACGAGACACTGCGTGAAATCGTTGAACTCAGCTCGGGTCACATACTCGTTCTACCCTTGTGAGTTATCCGCTACTCCTTGCTCGCCTTCATCCACCATCTTGTCTCCTTGTTGAACTTTCCTGCTCTAATTGTGATCCACGCCCACCACACCAAAGTGTTGAAACCAAGATAATCCTGACTCCAAATATTTGGATCTAAGTGTAATACAAGGTTACTAGTCCCGCGATTTGGCCGACTGGCCCTGAAGACAAGAGCAAATAAGAGAGAAATTGCTAAAGGACCCCAGGTGCTGCAACGGAGAGGTCTCCACCATGTACCCGGAAGTTTGTGAGAAACCTCCCCTCCACAACCAGAATGGCTGAGCATGGTACGAGGAAGGCACCACTTAGAGAGTTGTAGTCTCAAGAAAGAAGGGGAGTCAGGATTTCAATATCATTCTGATGCAACCCAAGTCGCATCTTTTTTATTTTTACTATTGTACTTGTCATTATTTGTGTAGCGCATGCATTCGCGCTTTTTTGTATCATTACGCGGTGAATTGTATCGTGCATGTTATGAGCGTTGTGGTGTTATTTTGTATCGCGCATATTATTCGCGCATCTTTTGTTCGGCTCGTTGGTGTGACCGGACAACAAGACCTTAAATGCACAGGTCTGATAGTCTAGGTGATCGATTATTTAAGGCAAGCTTAAAATGATTAACTATTATTTTATAAGTTCTCAAAGTTATAATGGGGTGAAGTTAATCTCCAAAAGGCCCACTTGCACAACCAGCCCTATTCCAAGCCCACTCCAACTTATTTTGCTAGTTAGCCTTATTTTGTTGCCCCTATTAAAACCCCCTCAAAAATTAAAACCCTAAAATCTATGCCATAAAAGCCCCCCTCCCCCCCAACCTCATGTGATCGGCAACCTGGGAAAAGAACCGATCGAACCTATCTTTGGATTATATTGGTTCTATCCAGCGTCGCAAACCCTGTGCTCCAGCTCCCTCCTTCAGCGTTGCATCTTAAGCAGTGTCGGTAAGTCCCAAATCCCGCAACCTTAAGCGCTCACCGCCCGCTCCGACAGGCACTTCCCGAAGCCCCGCACTTCCAGCGTTCTTCTTCGTCGAAGGAGTCACCTCCAGCGTTCATCTTCCCCGACGCAGCCATCTCCTGAGGCCCCGCCTGCCACAGACGAGGGCACCAGAGCTCTTCTAGGGCACCGTCGACCTCCCGTACGCCCTCCTCCGACAGATTCAGGGAACCTCCGACTTTTCCCCCTCCTCCAGTCGGCCTGGTTCTCTGCTCCAGCACCTACTGGTGCCACAGAGTTCTAGCCAACTCCCAACGACTCCTCTGCGACCAGTCACCACTATTTCCGGCAACCTCCAGGCAGCCTGACATACAACTCTGTCTTTGGAGTCCCGAGCACTGCAGCCACCGGCAGCCTTTTCCTCACCTACCAGAGGACCCGTCGTTCGCTGCCACTCTCCCCTGGGTATACCACTTGACCTTCCCGCTCTCCACCACTAGTTATTTTGTGCTTAAAGTATTTAAATGAATAGTTAATTATGATGAGCTTGCCAAATTAATTTCATCTCCTGATTATCGTCTTTTATTCAAACACGTGAAAGCCACTACCCAATTTATCCGCCTGTGAAATTGTGAATAATGACGTTATGTTCATGCGATAGTATTTTGTTTGTTTGCAATGCCTAGGTCATTTTAGTCGTTTAAAATAGTCCGCGAAGTTGTTTCGCGCCAAAATTAATTAAAGAGATCGCAAGCATTTGTCGTTTAAAACTACATCCCAAGTTTCAATCTACACCGCATTCCTGGTACTCCTGCGGTCCTATTTATAGACATACTGGGGGGGGTATATTGGCGAGAATACCCAACCCCTGTGGAGTTGCCTCTCTAGAACTGACGATCTTGCGACTTGTTATCGGGAGACTATTGAAGGATCTCGCACATGCCTGGCGAGCTGATGTGGGTAGTCGCCAACTGGGCGAGTATCACAGATACCCGCTTCTAGCCATAAATGCTCTTCTACCATGCTTGTTGACCATGATTTGCCTCTGGCTTTGACCCTGGCTTACGGGCACAACTGGATCTGCTCTTGATGAATAGGGGTTGTACATATTACAACATCGTTCTATAGTTTGTATGTCCTCATCATTGTTTGTAATCACATTACTTTTATATGTTATGCTTAAGACATGCTGACTTGCAAGATATTGACTTGGGTACCCCTTAAGGACCCATTAGGGTATGCGAGGGAATGGATGAGTTACAAGGCCGGTAATGCCTGGCTCTCATTATCCAATGTGTGCAAGGAAAGGAACTTAAGTCAGTGATTGCTCTGACTACTTCACGTGATAAAAAAATTTTGGTTGCTTCCAAGTTTGCTTATGTACTCTTTATTTTAGTAGTTTATGTGACTCAGTTAGTTTGTACTTGAAATAATATTTGTAGCGACTTTGTAATCTGTAAGATTAGACTTTCACCATAGTATTTATTTTTATTCAATTTTCATTGAAATATTCAGAGTAGGTGCATGTGGAAATTTACCTGTCTAGGAATGTGTGTCATTCTTGTACGTATCTCTTAGTTCTAAATTGTATTGCCACCTGCAGGCATCGATTCAGTAGTCCAAATTCATTTTTTAATATAGAATTAGGGGAGGTGTTACTTCAACACTCATGGCTAGGAAATAATGTAGATGAAATCAAATTATTTCATAAAAATACAATTGCACTTTTAACTTGATTTATTTTAATTTAAATTGGGAATTATGGATTTATTTAAATAAGGAGTTAACCTTCTGGACAATTAAAAGAATTAAGTTTTATATCATTGTAGAATTGGATATAGCTTTGATAAAATTCTGTTATGGGCCTAGCTGGTACTCTAGGTAGAGTTTCCGTAGGATGGCGAGAAGAGAGGATGATGGAGGCGGTGGATACTGTGGGGCCAAAACTGTGATTGCCTTACCGGGGTGTGCTCAGGAGGAGAGATCTGCCATAATCTCATCAAGGGGAAAAGGAATAGATTAAACTTCTTTTTCTTTTTACTTCATACAATCCACGCCTTTAAATAGGCTTACAAGACAAGACTCATCATGACAACTCCTAATTTTCAACTCTTAACTAATGTTTAAATGCTCGACATTAAAAGGGCAATACCCAAAATGATAAAAACAAAAGACATTAAAATATAACAATAACTAGGTCTATTGTCTGAGACCCATAACATCTCACTTAGCCTTCAAAACAACTCCTTGTAGTGCGACGTTGTAGCGGGGACTGCATAGAGTAATAAGACTTTTTCGTGCTCGCCTATGCCATAGATGATGGTGATGTCGTCGGCGAGCCATAACGTGTGTTGCGAAACAATCGAAGAGGAGACCGGAACATGAGTTTGAAATGATTGCAGTAGTGGTGGAGAATAATCCGCAGATGTCCGAGGACTACTCAAAAACATATCAATTTTCGTGCAAGTGAGGAGTGCATCAAAGAGCTTTGCACAGTGAATGTATGGCAACGGTGTGTCCTTCTAAATGAGAACACTAGGTGTCGGTTGTTGGAGGACTACTGGACTAACCAGAATATCAGCAGCCTACACATGGTAGGGTAAAGGCGTCCATCATGTGGTAAGCAATTGTTTACTTTTGTGTGTTGCTATCATGTCGTCGAGTAGGGCGATAATGGCAGCACCGAGCTCCGCAGTAGACTTGTTAGCGAGCAGCATAGCCTCTGAATCGTATGGTGGGGTCATCTCAAATGTCATTGTTAGGATAAAATGTAATTAACTAATTACTGAGCAAGTAATGAATTAATATATGTTTAAGAAATTAATGAATGACTAATTAATTAATCAAATAATTGACTAAACATCAAGGAGGTTGGACTTCGAAGGTAGACGGCCAAAAGGATGCACCAGGCTCCAAAATAATAACGTGGTGCAGGGCTCAATTAAATCCCAATGTTGGGACTGAAGAGGTGGGGTCGGCGGGTCGTGGGGATCGAAATAGGGCGCAGGCTCGAAATGGGAGTAGAGACGTGTTGGCGGCTCAAGGAAAGGTAATTAGAGATTTGATGCGTGGATCTCGAGACGGAAGAGCTTACGGGGCCCAGCGCAGGAGGAGGGACGGCCTCTCGATCAAAGCAGGGTTGCAAAGGGAGGAAGACGATGGCTCACATAGACTGGATGGGGTTGTTGTCGATCCAAAACGGAGAAGACCTACTATCAACGGAATTTGGTTTGCGATCATCTCGACAAAAGAGCTTGTTTGCTAAAGCGGATGAAGATGATTTCTCTGTTGCGCATGTGGAAGGAAGAGTCTGGCATCTGGAGGCAGTGGACTGGAGAAATGCCCTGAATGGTGTCGGCCTAACATGCATTGAGACTAACGATGAGGGATATGAAAATCGCATAATGTTGCGCCGCGACAATTACCTGATTGGTTTTGAACTTTTTTAACATTTCGACAACTTTGCCCATTGCTCCCAGAAACCACCCTAACAAGTAGAGCTGAGTTGAGGAAGAGATTGACATAAACTAAGTATTTTTGAAGAGCTGAGAAAAAAGATGAGAATGTGGCATATGTATCATCATTCAAAGAGAGTGGGATGGGGTTTCTGTGGACACTGGCATGGTCCAAGTCAACTTGTCGAGTATAGTAGATCCTCAACATAAGAGGGGCATCGACTGGGATTGTCAATAGCAAGAAACGTGCATACGGTTGTGAAAGGTGGGAAACCATAAAGTCATTTAGTCGATGGTTGGGATCGATCTTGAGGAGTCGTTATGACGGGTGCATCAACATAGTAGCACGAAAGCAACATAAGGAGTGACCCATCTGTGATCACGGAGAAAGTGGAATAAAGGAAGTGGATCGTGAAACTCGGCGACCACCTCCTCCAAGCCAGGATCAATCTGGAAAAGACCTTTTTCTTCAATGGGGTTGAACTCACCTGAAAAATCCGTGTGCACCCCCATCTCCGGCCATAGATTGTGCAAGTACAATGATCGTACTTGCAGAAGGCCTGCGCCCTGTTTCAAGCCCCGTGGTTCAAAGTCATTCAATGGCCAGACAAAGAATCAGTGCAATCAGAAAGTCAGATTAAGACTAAGTAAAATTATGTGCTTTGAAAAGATGTCTACGTACGACGAGAAGTATACAATGAGATGTCGACGTACGACAAGAAGATTACTTTGTACTTCGACCTAGGAAGCACCAACAAGGGTACGAGTGTCGGGTATACGTCAAAATTTTAAACACAATGATACGAGTTCGACATGATTTGTATTATATATATATCACAAATGTAATTAAAAGTCCTCAAAACAATAAAAGATCAAATACAATTGCATAAATTTAAACACAATATTGGAAACCCATGTTTTGTTGATTTATCACTGCACATAATCTTCAAAAGCAAATAAATGCGTAGAAATAGACCAAATTTTGGAAAACAGCTGGAAAGAGCTAGCATAATAGCCAAAAAAATCACTACAAGTATAAAGAATGTTAACCAGACAATGAATTCACATTGCTAACCTACAGCATTCATGTATACTGCAATTAAATGCCCACAACCCAAAACTTAATGTATAGAGCCGCATGAATGTGAAATAAGGTTTGCCGATCAACAAATAACTATCCTAGTATCCTACACTTTTCACTGCCCGCATAGAAACTTTAAATGCAGTATAAGAATAGTTTGTTAATCAAAATTGTAACAACTCAAAAAAATGATAAAAAAGGAGTTTTAATTAGAGCCTTATTTGGTAATAGCATATTTGCAATTAACCTAAACTCCCTCATCTTATTCCTAGCCGCAGTAGACCCCCCCCCCCCCTCCCGATTATTTCAATCTTTCGGCCATTAGGTTTCCCGCAAACCCGTCTCCTATTTTTGCCGCGCCCGATAGCCGCGATCTGCGACTCCCGCACGTCTCTCGTTGCGTCTCCAATTCGCCGCCTCCCTCCCATGCGTCCCCCTTCCTGGCAGGCAGTCCCACCTCCTCCTGCTTCTTCTTCCCAAGCCGATGCTCTCCTCCTGCTCTTCCTCTCTCTCAAACCGACGGCAGGAAGCCTTCCAGCTTCCCTCCCTAGGCTAGTTGTACCTTTCTTCTCCTCTAAAGAGGGTCGGCTACAGATTTCTCTTCCACCCTCAAGGCCGGCAGTCGCCCTCTTCTTCCTCCAGCAGCCCCTTCTCCACTTCCTCAGGCCGGCAACCACTTTCTCCCTCCTCTCCATGGGTCAGCAGCCACCCTCTCCTCCTTGGGCTCCAATCTCTCTAGGGTTTTTGCTCAAATCCCTCTCTACTCAGATTTTTGAGATCCAGATTTGTCTCCTTAGGGTAACGTTCTCCCTAACTCCCTCCTTATTCAGATTTTTGTATCTGTTATAATTTTCTTTGTGCCTCAAGTTATACAAATACGTTAATCCAAATTTATGCCATCGTAGAATCGACTAATTCCTATTTATTTGTGATTTTTGGTCCTGATCGTCGAATCTATCAGCAGGATATCTCAAAATCCCCAAGTATTTAGGGTTTTTGTAACCTAAGCGCCGTCAAGTCTCCCTTTCTGCATGGTAATCTCCTCTCCCCTCGCCTTCGACGGAGGTAAATTTCTAGACCCTCTCATGTTTAAGTTTTTTGATGAAAAATGTCTGTGTTAGCGTAGGGTTTTTCTTCTTGTCAAATATCTCTTTTGTCGTTCATGTACAGGTTTAAATAGGGTTTCAGATTTTGCTTGCAATGCTTAGCCGCCGTCGTCAGTTTCAGCCTCACCTTAAGGCAAGTAGAGATCTCTCTTTCTTGCAACATTGAGCTTTAATTTTTGCATTTGTTATGATTATTTGACTTTACTCCTGAATATTTGATCCATCAAAAGAATTTAAATCTTGAATGTCTAATATGACAATTTAATATTTTAGGGTTTAAATGGTTTAATATGTTTGAAATAACATGGATTTGTGGTCGTGAATGATTTTTATTTGAATATTCACCTAGATGAATGAATTTCTTATTTGATGAATAATTCGAAAATAGTAGATTGTTGAGCATGAGCAACAGTGTCATGATAATAATTGTAACAAATTCTGGTTAGAAAATATATGATTGGTGTTTTTATATCTCATGCTCGAAACGTACATATTTTACTTGAAAAATATTTGTGTCTAAAAAATGATTTGATCTAAACGAGTGCTTGTTACCATGAACTGATGTATGTCAAACTTACTCCTGCAATTTACTTGAAAAATCTTCTTGTTAATGAAACATTAACTTTTGGAACTCGCAAGGTTCAAAACTCACTATCTACTTTTTGGGTGTCATCGGATATCTACTTCTTACGCATGTTTGGTTGCAAGACTTGGGTAATTATTGTTTCATGACTTGATTCTTTCCTTTGATGTAAATTCATTCCTGCTAGAATCACAATCTATGAATCCTTCAATTCATGTATATCATAAGCAATCATGGAAATATAGTGTTCAATTGGTGTAACACCTTGACTTGAGTGATCGCTTGTTTTTGCAACGGGAACAAATAAATGGCCACAACAAGCACAAATTTTTTGATAAGCCTTGCACCTGAACCTGAATATGAATCATGTGCATCAAATAAAAACACTTACACATTTCACTGGTTACAGTTTATGTCTTTACATGAACAAATTTATGTTATTCTCCGGAGTAGGCTAATAATCTTAATTGTTTCTACTTGTCTCTTACTTGTTTGTCTTGTTAGCTTTACTTCATGAAAACTGGTACACAAACATTTTTTATTTTCATGCTTGTACTTTATTTTACTTTGTTCATTGTTTATTTCAATGTTTTGAGACTTTTTCTTTCTTGTTTTGAAATTTGTCTTATTGTTCGTTCCTGCGCCGCCTGCTACTCGAGTTTGATCTGCGTCAAGTTTATGCTTCTGAAACTTTATCTTCTCGTTGTGTCAGGTTCTATGAACTTTATTTTCTTTACTGTTGGATTTTTTTTATGTAATAAATATGATCAGTCATTTTCTCTGTTATCATGAACAACTGCTAGGCAATAAGCTATATATACTAGAATTTGATATTAGTGTATGTTCATTTCCATTGGGTATGTCATTGCATGAAATTACACTGGTATTCTTGTATCATGGATTTTTATTAAAATACACGTTTATTTCTCAATGACATATTTTAAAGCTTTCGCATAAAAACAATCTATTTTTACTCAAAAGTAATTATTTTAAAACTAATTATCAATATCTCAACTCCCGCCTAAGAGACATGGATTTTCTTTCCGCTCATGCATGTGGTATTACGACCCGCCCGAAGCGCACTCTGACTTTGTTTAGACGAGTTGTGACAAAAATTAAAATAAAAAACCTACAAGCAAAAAAAATATATAAGAAAATATGTATCCAACAGTCAGCATGAAGAGGAAGAGAAAGAAGAGGAAGAAGAACCAATATTCTTACCAGCGGAAGAATCGAACCAGTGGAAGAATCGATCAGCAGCAGAAGAATCGATCGAACACCAGCGGAAGAATCGATCAGCGGCTGAAAAATTGATCGGAATACCGAAGGAAAAAGTCGAACAGGAGCGGGCAAAGGATGGAATGAGTCACTCGACTTAGACCTAATATCATGTATTCACGCATGCAGTTGCCTACCGATACCAGAAACGCATTCGGCACGGGCACACACCTTTTTGGGGGGTATGAGTGCTTTGTTGGTTTTGACTAATAGTCCTCACATGAAGACTGGCAATTATACTTCCTTGTGTTGACAACTCTTATAAAGAAGTCAGAGCATAAATATGACTACATACATTGAGATACCCTTGCTCTATAATACAGCTTACGTCGACAACTTGTCAACGTTCAAGAAGCCTTGTGTTGACTTCTATGCAGAATAATTTTGAATGAAGATTGAGTAAATTAAGACAATGATGCAAATCTAATTATGACCGTTGATGATCCAATTAAGGAAGATCATCATTCTGATTGAGTCACATCTGGCAAGAGATTTGTAGCACATCTATATATATACAATGTTTTAAATATCAGACGTCGGCGACATATAGGATTGAATTTTTAAATGTTGGAAGTCGGAGACATGTCGGGGATATTTTAAAATATCGGATTTACATATCTATAAATAAAATTTTTATTTTTATATATGTTATCTGTAATTATGTTATAAAAATAGAAAAATAATATAACAAATAGATTAAAAATGAGCATTTATATTACGAAATAAAATCGAATAGTATATAAGATAAAATATTATTAACAAATACAAAATGATACATTGTAAAATATATTTAATAGTATACAATAATTTTATTTTGATAATAATAAGTTTATTACAAATAAAAAAGATTTAAAAGTTAAAAATCTTTGATTGATTATAAGACTTTTCAAGCATATAAATTTATAATAAAAACATGCAAACAATCAATTAATAAATGTATTAAATGTTTTCTTATTTTTTATAATATGAAATTAAAAATCTGTGAAATAATTATACAAAATTGGTTGTAAGAATATAAAACGTTAACAAATCAAAACAATAAGTATAATTGATTTAAACATATATAATATAATATATATGATTTAAACATATACTGCTAGTTTGTTAATATAACATAAAATAAAATAACGGGTGATATGTTTAAAAGTCGTGTTGGTCAATATATTAAAAAAATCGGACATGTCAGACTATATTTTACAAAAGGACAATCTTTTTTTTAAAAAAAACATATGGTTTTGACCTACAAAATGATATCTTGTCGTGTCGGGACGTGTCGGACGTGTCGAGACGTGTCGGGAGACGTGTCGGGAGACGTGTCGGGGAGACGTGTCGGGGAGACGTGTCGGGGACGTGTCGGGGAGACGTGTCGGGAGACGTGTCGGGGAGACGTGTCGGGGACGTGAGACGTGTCGGGGAGACGTGTCGGAGACGTGTCGGGGACGTGTCGGGGAGACGAGACGTGTCGGGGAGACGTGTCGGGGACGTGTCGGGGAGACGTGTTGTCGGGAGACGTGTCGGGGAGACGTGTCGGGAGACGTGTCGGGAGAGACGTGTCGGGGAGACGTGTCGGGACGTGTCGGGGAGACGTGTCGGGGAGACGTGTCGGGAGACGTGTCGTGTCGGGAGACGACGTGTCGGGAGACGTGTCGTGTCGGGAGACGTGTCGGGAGACGTGTCGGGAGACGTGTCGGGGAGACGTGTCGGGAGACGTGTCGGGGAGACGTGTCGGGAGACGTCGGGAGACGTATCGGGAGACGTGCCGGGAGACGTGCCGGGGAGACGTGCCGGGAGACGTGTCGGGGAGACGTGCCGGGAGACGTGCCGGGAGACGTGCCGGGAGACGTGCCGGGAGACGTGCCGGGAGACGTGTCGGGGAGACGTGCCGGGGAGACGTGTCGGGGAGACGTGTCGGGGAGACGTGTCGGGGGAGTGTCGGGGAGACGTGTCGGGGAGACGTGTCGGGGGACGTGTCGGGGAGACGTGTCGGGAGACGTGTCGGGGAGACGTGTCGGGGAGACGTGTCGGGGAGATGTGTCGGGGAGACGTGTCGGGAGACGTGTCGGGAGACGTCGGGAGACGTCATTCTGTGAAGAAAAGGAGAACAAGTCCAATTATCTTTTCTAGTTTTTCATCTGTGAGGGTCCATTGTTTTTCATCAGATATTCCTCAACAAATTCAAATCTCTCTCTATCGAATCTGATCTCTCAAGAGGAATCTACTGCAATTTCAATCTACTTCAAGTATCCACGTGGTGCTTACAAAGAACCAAATCCTCAGAGATTTGCTGAAGATGATAACATTGTGAAAATCAAGTGTTGGGAAAAACCTCTGATTTGATAAAACATATTAGGTTAAAGTGATTTTAGGATAAACCATAAGAAATGTATAGAAAGGTTATTTTTCATTTTGTTGGGTACACCCCTAGAAGAATAGAAAGAAACTAGCAAAAAGTCTCGACGTCTAAGACTTGCGTCGAATAAGTATTTGACGCATCGTCGATATGTATTCAGAACGACATCGACTTCTTCCCAAAGTTATTAAGAGTTCTCTTCTCTATTTCTAAGAGCTGTGTCGACTTGTGAAGTCAAAGCTGTGTCGACTTCTTCCTAAAGTTACTCAGAGTTCTTTTCTCTACTTCTAAGAGCTGCGTCGACTTCTAAGAAGCCGCGTTGAATTCCCTCCAATAAAGACAAATCTTCTTCAAGATATTCACGGTCATATCTTTTAGCTGATACAACTCATACAAGAAGAAAATATTTATCTAGGGACTTGATTTGATAAATAATATATTCTAAATACAGAGAATTATTTGTATTGACACTCTCTGACAGGAATAGTGTATCGTCGATATGTACTGTTGGCTTGCTTGCTGCAAACCTATGAAACACCGACACTTCAAAATGCTCCAAGAATAGTAGTATGGGCAGTAATATCACTCACTTCCGACGGTAGAAGCTCCCCCTGAAGTGAGGGATATGAAGGAGGAACAGGCAGAGGTACCGACCGTGAGGGCACAGACGAAGAAGGCAAAGAAGATGTGTCACCTGGAGCAGGATAATAGACCTCAGATTCACGAAACGTGACATTCATGGTAACAAAGACCCTCTTAGTTGGAGGATGAAAACATTTGTACCCTTTTGAGTAGAAGAGTAGCCAATAAACACACACCGTAGGGCGCGAGGATCAATTTTGGTGGGAGGAGGGTGATGGATGTGAACAAAGCGGATACAACCAAACACCTTAGGAGGGAGTTGAGAGGAAGGAACATGTGAAGTCCCGAGTGGAGTGGCATTCCCAAGAACACGAGAGGGCATGCGATTAATGAGATACGCAACCATAAGGGCAGCATCGCTCCAATAATACTTGGGAAGATGCATTGTTGCTAAGAGACAACAAGTCACTTCCAAAAGGTGACGATTTTTACGCTCTGCAACCCCATTTTGAGCAGTAGAATAAGCACAAGTGGTTTGGTGTATAATGTCATGCTCAGCCAGAAACACAGCAAAGTGGGAATCCAGATATTCGCGACCATTATCACTGCGGAGGATCTAAATTTTAATATTGAACTGGGTGGATACCATGTTATAAAACGTTTTGAAGGTGGAGAAAACCTCACTTTTCTTTCGCAGTAAATATAATCAGGCCGTGCGATAAAAATAGTTAATAAAAGTAACAAACCAAGCACAGCCAGAAATAGAAGAGACGGGATAAGGTCCCAAAACATCAAAGTGAATCACATTAAAAGGAACTGAACTTGGTAATGAAACATGATTAAAGGTAGTACGGTCATGTTTGTTAATAGCACAGACATCACAAACAAAAGAAGTAAAAGCAGCAGTAGGCATAGTAAAGCCTCATAACAGGGATAGATGGGTGTCCTAAACGACAATACCAGGAATAGAGATCGGGCGTGCTGGAGTGAAGGGCCAGAGAAGGTGCAACCGGGCTGGAGTCGAGCACGTACAGACCATTGACCAGGACCAGAGCCAATCACCGTCCCCGTCTTCAGGTCCTGAAATACACAAGAGAAAGGATGAAAGGTAATTGAGCAGTTCATGGAATTAGTCAAATAGCTAATAGATAGCAAATTACGTGTGAAATTTGGAACATGCAAAACAGATGATAAAGTGAGAGAGGAACAGGAGATGGAGCCCTTCCCAGCAATAGAGGAAAGGGAATCATCAGCAATGCTCACCTTATCACGACCAGAGAGAGAAGTATAGGAGATAAAACCTGAGGCAGAGCCAGTCATATGATCGGTGGCTCCGGAGTCAATGATCCAATGAGCGGAAGGGTGAGAAGCAGCAGAGTGAGCACCTGGGGTCCCTGTGTGGGTATATGAAGACAACGCAGAAGACTCCGTAGAAAGACTTTGCATCATGCGGCGAAGAGCAAGGACTTCATCAGCCGAGAAAGCACCAATGGAGGGCAGAAGAATCAGCACCCGACAGAGCAAGAGAAGTATCTGCAGCAGCCTCAGTGAGATGGGCCGAATGGGGAGGTGTGCTACCAGTGGGGCGACCGAAGCCACAACCACTACGAGGAGGAGCACCACTTCTCGGTTGAGGAAAACCATGGAGACGAAAGCAGGTGTCTCTGGTATGACGGGTCTTCCCACAATAATCACAGAGGAGGTGGTCTTTATCAGTACCCTTCAGCTTAGAATCACGGGCAGGACGAGCCCCTAGCAAGGAAGGTGTACCAGCAGCTAGAGCAGAACTCTCAGGAGCAGGGTCGGGAAGAAAGGACTGACGACGATCAAACTCCTGTCGGACAATGATATAAACCTCTGTAAGGGAGGGTAACGACATACGCCCCAAAATCTGAACACTAATCTGATCCAAGTCTCAATGAAGACCATGAAGAAACTCAAAGGTCCAGCTGTGATCCTCCCGAGCACGGACCATAGCCTCATCAACAGGGCTAACAAAGGTAAGGGAATCGAAATGATTGTATTCCTGATACAACTGAATGAACTCCAAATAGTAAGCAGACAGGGGGCGATCGCCCCGACGGAGGAAGGATATCTTCCGTCTTAACTGGAAGATCTGGGCAACATTTCCCTTGCGAGAATAAGTAGTCTTTGCATGCCGTCAAATATCAACAGCTATGTCCAGAAATAAATAGTGGTGAGCGATGGACTCCTGCATGGAATTCGTTAGCCAAGACATGACTAAGAAATTTTTGGAATCCCATTGAGGCCAATCAGGGGCAATTTTCTCTGGTTTCGTAGTTTGCCCAGTGACATATCCAAAAAAGTGACGGCTCTTAAGAGCAAGTGTGTTAGAGCGTGACCAGGACGGATAATTTGAATCATCTAATTGGATAGTGGTAATCTGCGGAGTATTGTGATCAGGACTCCCACGCAGATGACTTGCAGGAGGAGGAACCAGAGAGAGAAGCAATGTTGAGGTAGAATCGCTGAGCGCCGACATAGTGGCTCCAGAATAGAAATTCGGAGGTCACACGCCACACAAGGCCACAAGGGGCAACCAATTCCACCAAGCAACAATCCAATTAGGAGATAGGAGGAAAAGAAATCAAGTCCATCCGATAACAGGGCAACAAACCCTAGGAGACGGCCCCGGAAGGAAGGCTGACCTGACCACATATCCGGTGCCGGAAGAGGAAGGGCTACAAACCCTAGGAAGCCCAACTAGGGCTGAGAAGGAAGCACTGGAACCGGCTGTGGAAGAGGCGTTGGAACAGCGGGAGGTCGGTCGCGGGTTAACGCGGCCTGCACGGGTTGACGTGGCTGTCGCAGGTGAGACGCGGCGAGACACGGCAGTCGCGGTCTGTCGCGGGAGAGACGCGGAAGGGCGGCGAGATCGAATGCGGGTGAGCAGTGAGAACGCGAGCGGGCGAACGAATCGGAGGAGAGGCGAAGCGGCTAGGTCATGGGTGCCTTTGATACCATGTTAGAGGAATCGATAATGAATTCTATTGAGTTTGTCCCCCCTATATATGGAGGCGGACACAAGACATAATAAAATAATACATATGACATATTGCAAAATACATATTGTAACAACCCTTAATAAGAACCTCAACATAATCTGACTCACCCCCTTCAGATTCTATTATGCCACTTTTATTCACTGTTACACTTCTGTCAGGACCCCCACTCTAGAAAGAAGCACATGACTTAGATGTTTCATTCATCTTAAATAAATAAGTGCCACTGTATATCAATTTTGTCATTGGCGAACACACATTTAGTTCACCTCACCATCTTCTGGTTATTGGTAAACATGATGAGTTTCATCATCTGAGTATCAATCTATTTAGGCAAAGTTGTATTAGGATGATAGAAACGATCCATAGGATTTTCACTTCTCATCAGGACACATGTTTTAAGGGGTTTCTTTGAAAAATTTTAAATGGGAGTTTTTGGATCAAATTTAAATTTTATCACGGTATTCAGACTCTAGCGGGTGAAGTTATTAAGATAATAGATGTTGGTCTAGTAGATATTCGCAAGTGTCTAGCAGGAGAGTGTAAGATTCGATATGATTTAATGATTCCGCAGGTCGACCATGCTTTCTCCTTTGATTACTTCTTTGATCTTCCTTCTCTTTCACTTGATGAAATTCGTTTCTTTGATGTTCTGATTTCTATTGATCATTTAAATATTTTGCATAAAATTATAACACTTTGCGAGCATTTTGAAAAAACTATAATTTCAAGGTAAATCCATTACCATGCATTATATTTTTTCAAAAGAGATTGGTTTTTTGCCTCTTCAGGAATGAGGGTTTACATATAAGTCATGAGCTGCAGTGAAAGATCTATCCTTTGTCCCATTACCTACCACAACCCAAAGTTTACATATAACTCAGTTTTCTTTTCAGACTTATTTTGGCAGAGTTTATTTTGATCTTGGTTATACAGCATAGCAGTAACAGAGCAATGCAAGATCGACGTTTGTCCAAACTAATAGCATGCCACAACACTGTCTCGTCGGGGTTGAGCTCTTACAACCCTGGAAAAATTGATGCAACTTACATCGCACCATTGCACTTTAATTTTATTTTATTAGTATATGCATTGCGTGTGATTTTCTCGCTTATTTTTTGTGTATGTTATTTTCTTGCATAATATTAGCGCTCATGTATATTGTTTTGCGAATGTCCTCGTGCACGTTTGGTTTATTGGCGTGACAAACCAATAAAATCATGAATGAAACTGACCGTCAAATTAGGTTAAGTGATAATTCAATCAAGATTTGAATATGATATTTTTTTTAATTTAAATATTTTAATTTCAAAAATTGAAAGTAAATGTTAGGTTCAGGCTCCCGCCTAAGTGGATAAATTTGGGCGCAGTCGAATGTGTTATGGATCTGTTACAAATCCTCTATCAGTCATCTATTATTATATGTATTGAGTCGAGTGTATCATTAGCGCCATATGAGTCTAGTCATAGTCATCGTTATATTTTAATATTTTAGTGTCGATTAATGTATTTGCAGTTGTGTGTTTGGGGGTCCTACACATTGACCCTTAGAGTCTTTTATCGAGGAATCAATGAATGAAACTTTATTTTATAAACCCTAAAAGAGATTTTAGAAGCTCTTTCTCTTGAGTACGTCCCGCTTAGGCAGCCGCGGTCAAGGCTCAGAGTATCTCCACTGTCATCTCCACCTCCGGTCACTACTCTGACAACCTCTGAGTAGGCTCATAACTCTTGATATCAGAACTACTCATTCCTCCCTTCCGTAGCATGTCTACTTCATTCTTTTGATCCAGCCGCCGAGCCCAACACCGTCTTCGTCGAACCTAAAATTATTTTTGCAGCTTTCAACGACTGGGAACCGCTCCAGTCGATTCCACGACCTACTGAGTTGAAGATCCCAACAGACGAGCACAACAACATCTGCGTCGAGCGACGTCTTACATTGATTCTTGCATTGTCATTTTCCAATGTGGATGATGTCATGCATCCATTACGATGCTCCATGTAGGCGCGCCTTCCTCCAAAGGCCGCTTCTCTTGCATCCTCCTTCTCCAACGCCTCCACATTCTCAATCGACGCGGACATTGGGGGAAGAAGTGGCACGCGTCGCAGTGTTTCCTCCTGTCGTTGTTCTGTGTTCCAAGCCATGTCCAGCCACCGCAGAAGCCTCCATCAATCAGCCCTCGGCACGTCTGCCGTTTTGTTCGTCTCGAGCCACATGTGACTGCCCCTTTTTATAGAGCCCAGCAAGTTCGCACGCGTCTCTCCGCTTCCTCGAGCAATTCACCTCTCTTCTCATGTTGTTAATCCTCTGCGCTCGGTTGCTCTGTTCCATCGAGCCCCACATCAATCTTATTTGGAAGCCATTAATAACTAATAAGTTCCTTGATTAAGTATTGATCAACTTTTATTTTTTTTATTTCAATATAGAAGACATCATTAGCTTCCAGCTCTTGGCGCGCGCATCATTGAGTTTTTAATGTCATTTGAGGAACTTTATAACAAACAACTCCGGGCAGCCAACGCCCGGTCATTACTTCTGTTGCCACCCACAAAACCTCTGACCACATCGTTGTTTCTACTATGGGCCCTTGTTCCGCCGACCCCCACTCTGCCAACACCGACAGACCCGTTTCTGTTGTCGATCGTCGTTCCTCCAGCAGTCTGGCCACTGCTACCCAGCGCCACTCCGTCGGATCCATTCTTGTCGCCGGCCTTGGCCCCTCCGTCTGTCTCTTACCATTGCTGCCCGCCATAGCTCCGCCAGCCCCGACGAACCCAGTCCTTCCACCGTCAACCTTTTTGTCAGCGTCACAGCTTCTCGCCAATGCCCCAATCGTCGTGATCTGATATTGAGAGCTATTTTGGCGCGAAATAAAGGAGCCAGATGATCCAGTCACCACTTGGAGTTCAAGCCTAAGAGCAAGATCAATTTCAAGGGGGGAGATGTTATGGATCAGTTATAGATCTCCCGTCAGTTATCTATTATTATATATATTGAGTGAGTGTATTATTAGCGTCGCAAGAGTCTGATCAAAGTCGTCGTTATATTTTAATATTTCAGTATCTATTTATGTATTTACAGTGGTCATTGGGGGTCCTATATATTGACCCTTAAAGTCTTGTATCAATGAATCAATGAATGAAGCTCTATTTTCTAAATCCTAAAAAAGATCTTGGAAGCACTCTCTCTTAGTGTGCCCTGCTTAGGCAGCTGCGGTGAAGGCTCAGTAGTATCTCCGCCACCGTCATCTCCACCTCCGTCCACTCCTTCGACAACCTCTGAGTAGGCCCATAACAAAATGGTAGATCGATCAGATCATAAGACTTGTACGGCTCATATCCTAAGTTCTTATATATTATAGATTATTATATAATATAAGAATATAATTTTTTTTAAAGCCGATGCCTTGCAACATAATTTTATTTCTACCCACCCCATACAACAGCCCACGTGGTCAAAAGCAAGAAAAATTAAAAGGGGATATGTAAACCATTGACTTATCATCACAAGTGCAGTGGGAAACATGAAAAATCTCTTTTTATAATTACTTTATTAAAGTCTAAATTTTATAAAACTGTCAGCACCTTCATCGTAAAAAAATAGCTTGGAAAAAATCAAAACAGGGAATCTTTTTCTCTGTTTTGAAAGTCTAGTCGATATCTCTCACGCTCCCTGTCTTGTTTGCCCTAGTTCTCGCTCCCAACCGTCGATATCACACTCGTCCGACCATGATGTTACGCCAGAGGGCTCGCTGGACCCAGGCGACTACTTCCCTATCATCCCTTCATGCCTGTGATTTTCCTGTTCTGGCAACTCCAGTCAACTACCCCAGTAGCACCTCGTGTTCCCTCCAATTTCTCTGTCCAATCATTGTTGAGCCTTCTCCGACCACCAGGCTCTTTCATTGCTCCCTCCGACCAGTAGCAGCTTCCCAGAGCCTGATTTCCTCTTCCTTGTTGCGACCGAGCGCCTCCATCTTCCAATAGGTCACCTCCATCCCTGCCACGACTCTGCCTTATCTCACCCATCCACTTCCAGAGCCCAAGTTCAGCCAACCATACTCCTATCCCTATCCAGGATTGATTTTGAGGCCTCAACTAATGTGAAGGTATATCTCGCTTCTTCTTCTTGCTCCCAACACGCTAGTTTTAATGGTATGCTTAATTGTATATAAACTTTGTGATGCGGAGCAGAGACGAGGACGCGCTTTGGGCCCGTTCGGGGCTGATTTGACATTTTTCCATATATGGCGTGTCCGGATCGATGATCGGACTCCGCGATTGCGTCCGGAGCGTCGCCGCGAGTCAAAAAACTATATTAGTTTATATTTTTTAATTTATTATTGATGTATTTTAAGAGCCGAACCCACCGGCCAATCATAGCCGTTGATGGGGGATGTCTAGCCTTCTTTTATTATAAACAGGAGTCTTGAGGGCTGAATGGGTTCATTGTTGGATTTGGAGACGAAGCATTCCCGGATTGCAACGATCCCTCCCCGGTGCCGACGCCGTGGAACCCTAGGTGACGACTCCTAGGCCGCCAAACTCGTCCCCAAGGTACACCCTACCCCCATCATCGCTTTCCACCTCTCCTCCATATTCAGCCACCGGAATCCCCAAAATCCCCCTCCCAACAGCCGCCGGCCTGCAGTCCTGCAAACCGGCCGACCCCCCCCCCCCCCCTCTTTTCCCCTTGTCCGCCGCCGCCCACTTGCCGAGAACAGGCCGCCGGCCTACTGCCAGCCCTCCAGCCCCCTCACCGCCCCTCTCCTCCTCAAAACCGACCCCCTTAAGGCCCAGCCTGCCCTAGCAGGCCACTCCTCCCCCTTCCCCTTCATGGATCCACTTCCCATCGCTCCGAAAACCTAGATCTATTTTGATCTAGTGCTACCACCCTCCGATCCATCATTTTCATCTGTATTCCCCTTCCCGTAGCCCGGATCTGCCGTCAAAACACCGGATCGATCCACCTACACCCAGATCTATTTCCTAGCGGCTGGATCTCTCCGTTTTCGGCCCGTCTCCCCTCTTTTCCACCGTGGGCAGCCACCTCGCCGTCACCGTGCCACCGTTCTCACCTCCGATCGCCTGTCTTTACATTCGGCCTTCAAATTCTCCAGTGCCTCGGTTCAGCCCTCTACGTTGTGAGCATTTGTGGAATTGTATTCTGTGACTTGACATTTTTCATTTAGTATTTTATCATATTGTGATGCAATTATTGTTGCCTAGAAATCGGTTCTCTTATACTAATAATTGCAGGAGGAATTATTCGCCACACGCTTGCTTAGGCCCTCCGAGCGGAGAAAGTCGTTGTCTAATTGCTAAAAATTAATTATTTGTTTCTTTATTTCAATTATTTGTGTGGCGTTATTAATTCCATTGCTTATAGTAATTGTCGTTGCCGACCGACGGCCACCTTGCATGTAGCATTGCATTAGTGTGTCACCCCTGCACCTGCACGTAGAGTTGTAGTTTCTGAGCACCACTAGCCTACCCTGCATCATTTTGGTATCAGAGGGAGGTTAGGTCATTTGCATGCTTCGTAGTGGTAGATTTTAAATAGTCTGTGAGTTCATTTATGTCTAGTTTTCACCGACGGCAGTCTCCCCTATCTAGGGATCCTGAGTCTACTTATGGCCGACCTCATAGAACCCCTTTAGAGAAACCTTCATGTTATCATTATGATTATCAGTGTTCACTGTACACCACTCCTAGAGATCGTTTCGACCCCTCGACACAATCCCATCATGCTAGAGGCGATCACCATGACGAGAGGTCATCACGTCTTCATCAATACACCTCTACGCGACTTCACGATGATAGAATTGAATATCGCTTAGGTCATCGCCGCTACACACCTCCTCTAGGAGAGGAACTTGAGTTTGGATATATGTGACCTCCACTGCACGTTCATAGAGCCCATACGCACCCACAAGCACAATTTGATTATGTTAGGAACTACCATCAAGACGACCCTCAAGAGTCCTATAGAGGTCACTATCGGCAGGAACACAATACACGTCAAGACCCTCCTAGTGTTCCACCAATAGAGTTACCTGAGGCTGAATTTATGTGATTAGTTCTTGACCGTTTTGATCTCTTAGAAGCTCAATTTGATCACCTAAGATCTTCATTACGAACAAAGCCTAGGGATTTGGGTCAAGCCACTAATGCGGCGAGTAGTGCTCCCACCGAGATAAGTGATCTGACACTTGGTTTTGATCCTTCTCAGTTTGATGAGATTCAGTGCTCATGTGACCTTGAGGTTGAACCTGATCATGACCTTATGATACAGGTGGAGGGTGATACTGGCATGACTAGTGAGCACGGTCACGTGGGTGAGGACGAGCGACCTAGTGACGTTGTGATGGTATACCCATCCTTTTCACCTCACCTAGACCTACACCTAGACCTAGTGCCCCCTTTGAACAGAGACAATTCTCGGCACTATATCGATTGACTCACACTTGAGTCTGAGCACCCCCTACTCTTTCCTTAGTACTATCTCGAGTCACTTCACCACTGAGAGTCGAGAGTATAGTGTTGACTTCATAGTGGCTACTTCACCCATTTACGAGGACACGACCTCTATCAACGATACTCATCTGATGGATCTTCTCATTATTAATGACCTCATTGTTGAACCTCCAGATAAGTCTCCTGATGAGCCACTACTCCTTGGAAGGTTCATGAGGCTAGCGTTGATTTTGTTGTGGGTGTCCTACTTGCTCCCACAGACACTACTGTTATTAGTGCTCTCCTCGTGGTGGACTGTCCTATCATTATCGACCTCCTCGGGATTAAGTCCCTGAGAGGCTCATTTAACAAGCCTTCCCTCCTACACTTTAGTGATGAATTGTGTATCGCACTGGTGATCATCTTACACATGATGACTTTTGGTATACATCCCCTGGTGAGCCACCTGATGGGCTATATCATTTGGGAGGTACTCATCACACCAGAGCTCCGCACTATTTTGTCACCATCTACGTCATCCCCACGGGCGATGACGTCGGTCACCCCAGATTTTTCTATCGACCACCCAGTAAGCCTCCCGATAGGCCGCCCCATGTTAGCAAAATCCAAGTCATTGTCAGGTCTTCCCTTAGGAAGTGTATTGAGTATGTTGTGCTCTATGTGCATCGTTCGCTTCATTTGCATGAGTCAGTTGGGTCACTTGTTCATCATTTGCATGCATTACATGAGTACGTTCGCCGACGAATAATAACAAGCAATGAAAATTATAAAGTACATGCAGATAAGCGAAGGCGAAAACGAATATTTAATGAAGGCGAAAGGGTAATGGTGCGAGTCCGCCCTGAGAGGCTCCTTTCGGGGCCTGCCAAGAAGTTAAGAGTGAGGTGATTGGGTTTGTACTCCATTATTAGTCATATTGGGACCAACACCTACCGACTTGACATCCCGGCCAGTATGGGAATTCACCATGTGTTTAATGTTGAAGATCTGACTCCATACTATGAACCTCATGAGTATGTGGACCCGAGCAATGGAGATACCCAGCCACCCCCACCCCCACTGTCGTTACCATATCACCCTCATACGTCCTCACCCATTGCTG
Source organism: Platanthera guangdongensis (assembly GCA_039583875.1). Lineage (NCBI taxonomy): Eukaryota > Viridiplantae > Streptophyta > Magnoliopsida > Asparagales > Orchidaceae > Platanthera > Platanthera guangdongensis. The sequence goes on along the minus strand of CM077149.1, from coordinate 113,672,587 downwards.
ACCTCCACCCACCTGTGGAATCGTCTTCTTTGGTTTCACCGCAGGCACCACCGATCGCACCGGGATCCATCACTCGTGAGTTGAGCGTTGAGAGCTTCATGGAGACCAGAAATCCACCAATGCATTCGCACTACAGACGTTGGTGACTCTTAGGTACTTGCAGCTAAGCTAGACTGATTCGCCCCTGGACTTCGACTTCAGCACGTCAGTCTCCATTCACGGAGATGACAGCTTTTCAGTCAGAGGGAGTTGATTGGCGAGGACACCCTTCCGCTGATGACACTTAGATGACTTCTGGTGGACCTCTTCGAGTTGTATCTGGCGATCAGCGAGAGAATTCCGATCTCAATTCATCGGGAGATGAATTCTTTCAAGCCGGGGAGATTGATGCGGAACAGAGACGAGGACGCGCTTTGGGCCCGTTCGGGGCTGATTTGGCAACTTTCCATATATTGCGTGCTCGAATCGACGATCGGACTCCGCGATTGCGTCTGGAGCGTCGTCGCGAGTCAAAAACTATATTAGTTTATATTTTTCAGTTTATTATTGATGAATTTTAAGGGACGAACCCACCGGCCAATCATAGCCGTTGATGGGGGATGCCCTAGCCTTCTTTTATTATAAACAGGAGTCTTGAGGGCTGAATGGGTTCATTGTTGGATTTGGAGAAGAAGCATTCCCGGATTCCAGCGATCCCTCCCCGGTGCCGACACCGTGGAACCCTAGGTGACAACTCCTATGTCGCCAAACTCCTCCCCAAGGTACACCCTACCCCCACCATCGTTTTCCACCTCTTCTCCTCCATATTCAGCCACCGGAATCCCCAAAATCACCCTCCCAACAGCCGTCGGCCTGCAGTCCAGCAAACCGGCCGACCCCCCCTGTTTTCCCCTTGTCTGTCGCCGCCCACCTGCCCAGAACAGGTCGTCGGCCTGCTGCCAGCCCTCCAGCCCCCTCACCGCCCCTCTCCTCCTCAAAACCGACCCCCCTAAGGCCCGGCCTGCCCTAGCCGGCCACTCTTCCCCCTTCCCCTTCGTGGATCCACTTCCCATCACTCTGAAACCCCTAGATCTATTTTGATCTAGTGCTACCACCCTCGATCCATCATTTTCATCTGTATTCCCCTTCCTGTAGCCCGGATCCGCCGTCAAAACACCGGATCTATCCACCTACACCCGGATCTATTTCCTAGCGGCCGAATCTCTCTGTTTCCTGCCCATCTCCCCTCTTTTCCACAGTGGGCAGCCCCCTCGCCGTCATCGTGTCACCGTTCTCACCTCTGATCGCCCGTCTTTACATCCGGCCTTCAAATTCTCCAGTGCCTCGGTTCAGCCCTCTACGTTGTGAGCATTTGTGGTATTGTATTCTGTGACTTGACATTTTTCATTTTGTATTTTATCATATTGTGATGCGATTATTGTTGCCTAGAAATTGGTTCTCTTATACTAATAATTGCATGAGAAATTATTTGTCGCACGCTTGCTTAGGCCCTCCGAGCGGAGGAAGTCGTTGCCTAATTGCTAAAAATTAATTATTTGTTTCTTTATTTCAATTATTTGCGTGACGTTATTAATTTCATTGTTTATAGTAATTGTCGTTGCCGACTGACGGCCACCTTGCATGTAGCATTGCATTAGTGTGTCACTCTTGCACCTGCACGTAGAGTTGTAGTTTTCGAGCACCACTAGCCTACCCTACATCGCTTTGAAATTCAGGGCTTGCCCCTTTATTATCATTCTTAGTTATTTGACATCAATATGACAATCCGTTGTTGTTCTTTTATTTGACATCAATATGAGTGAATTTATCATATTATTGAATGCGAGCGAATGTTAGCCTTTACGCACATTTGCGAACCATGGCTCAAATGCCGCGTGATATTGATCGTTAGCGCCACATTTTAAACTGATCTCAATATTTATCATGTAAAAATCGAAATGTGATTTTTAGATTACATCAGGACAAGCTTTGTATCAAGGCCTTATGCTCAATTGTGCTCTTAGTTGTCCAGCCCTCAGGACAGTTTAGATTTTTTATTATTTGATGATCACTACAATTTCAGGTTCTCACTGACTATAATGAATCCCAATGAATTACTTCTGACAAAAAAAAGTTATCCAAAAGCCTCACATATATCATCCCTGATTTTTTATTGATTTTCATTTTTATTGGATACTGGCACTTTATGAGTAATATCTTCTCAACATTGACCGGTGGATTATTGTTTACATTGCATGGATATTCACACATCCTGTTATGTACTCATGAATACTTCGACAACAAGCAGAACTATTTTTGTCATCACCAATTGAGATGAAAACTCTAACAGAACGGGATTCTTGTCCCTACTCCTCCAGGAGCTGATGTGGTTGGCTGTCGCTGGGTCTTTGTGATCAAGTTTTTCTTGATGGTACCATCGATCGCTATAAGGCTTGTGGCCAAAGGCTTTAACGAGATCTATGGTGTGAACTTTTTTGACACCTTCTCTCAACATTACAAGAAATGTGACATTAATCATGAAAGTTTCTCTAGCGCCACAGTTTAATCCCATCTCAAAATTTATTATGTGAAATTCAAACTGATGTTTTTAGAATACATCAGGACAAGCTCTGTATGAAGGCCTTATGCCCAATTGTGTTCATAGTTGTCCAACCCTTTAGACAGTTTTGATTTTTTATTATTTGATGATCACTACCATTTCAAGTTTCATGGATTATAATGGATCCCAATGAATTGTCAGGTTATCCAGAAGCCTCGTATATTCATCCTGGATTTTTGATTGATTTCCATTTTTATTGAAAATTGGCACTTTATGAGCAATATCTTCTCAACATTGACAGGTGGATTATTGTTAACATCGCATGGGTATTCACACACCTTGCAATGTACTTGTGAATACTTCGACAACATGCAGAACTATTTTTGTCATTTGCAAACCAGGTTATATAGCCAGACTAAAACTATATTTGCCGTTATTATATGGAGTACGTAGATATTTTTGTTATCTCAACATTACAAAATATTTTCTCAAGTCCAGAATGTGTAATTGTATACGCGAACACGTATTCAGTATCTTCTCCAGGAATTAAAAAGTATTATTTAAACATAATGAATAACATAGAGTTCACTAGTTCTCTCTAAAAAATGAGCCTGTGTTCGTGAGCTTTCCTCCGGGTACTCGCATTCACTCTACCTTTCTATCCTTTATTTGTGTTTTCTTTAAGTGCGGGGATAAGGTAAAAAGATTGTGAGTTCTCCTCGAGTATTCGCGCACACTATGCTTTTTGACCTCTTTTTCTAACTTTTCTCAAAGTGATTGTGATCTATTGACTATATCAGGTATTCGTGTTCAATTTTCTTTAACACAACTATCATTACTACTTTCTCTTTGCGCGGGAATCAAACAACGATCGAAGAATTCTTTATACAGTATTCGTGCTCACCTCAAATTTATAAACTTCATTCCTAACTGAACAAAAATATAGAAGGGATAAGCTTGGTCTGAAACTTGGGGACAATCCTTGCTAGCTTCTCCTAACAAACAATCGACGAATACTAATACATTATGAAAAGTGATTCCAAGGATAAATTTCACTTACTATTTTTTGGAAGACGGCATCGGAGGCGGGTCGCAGCATTCACAGGTAGTCTTTATTTTTCAGAAGTTATCGCAAACTTAGAAGAATGTGAGGATTCTATTTACTCAGAATTCGGCGACGACCTCCTTTACAACAGAATAAACCTGGGAAAGACCTTTTTCTTCAACATGGCCAAACTCGCCTAAAAAATATGTGCCCCTTGATCTACGGTCACAGCTTTTGTGCGTTCAGCTATGGTACTCACAAAAGGCATCCTCAGTGATTTGGATACAACAAAGCACTCCCAACAAGCCAACTAATCGCCGACCGCTTGGGTCAGCTGATCGTCGGCCACTTGCGACAGCTTGGTTCAGTTGATCGCCGACCACTTGGAACAACCAATCGCCGACCGCGTGGACAATCGATCACCAACCACGTGTACAGATGGTCGCCGACCGCTTCATATAGGTCTCATTTCTCCAACATTCACAAAATATGCTTCCAAGCAACCAGGCTTGCAACTTCTCCTTATGAACTCACAGATCCTTTGTAAGTGGGTAACCCAAAAGGTCCCTCTTTCATATAAATAGGTCATGAACAGTAATCAAAAAACACGGATTTGTTGGCTCACGAGACCCCCCAATACTCGCATACCCAAAAACAATTTGGCAACCTCTATTTGAGAGTTTTGGTGAGCTCTATTTGACAGTTTTGGCGAGCACTATTTAGGATTTTTGATGCGCTTTCTCGTCGTGTTGGCGAGCTCCGTAAGGAAGTGTTTTGCAAGCTCTGTGTGGGGAGATTTTGCAAGTTCTGTGTGGGGAGATTTTGCAAGTTCTGTGCGGCAAAATTTGCGAGTTTTTTTTGGTATGGTGTCATGGAGACTTCTGCCATTTGTAATTTGGTGTAATTCGAGCATTCAATCAATAAAATCATGCACAGCTAAAGGTTCGCGTTGTGTGACATTTAGCCTCGCTGACTTGCTGTCCTTGGCACCCTTCTCTCGCAATGTCGTTTGTAATACAGAGTATTCTTCCACCCACAGTAACTCTCCATCTATCTCATTTTCCCCATGGGTGTGAAGTTGAGACACTTTTCCATTAACAAGTGGTTTTCTCGTTGGGTTATGATCAGAGAAGGGTTGAACTAGGTCGTTCTGCGAGTCGATCGGTTGTAGGCTAGTGGCGTGTGGAGACAGAATCGAGTGGCTCTGCTATCAATTTTTATTATGAACCTGAATTCCTTTGATATGAGGCATCATAAACAACTTTAGAATCATCCCACTCCTTGCAAAAAATTGTTGGGAGATCTAAATTGATTGAATTCTTGAGTAACCGTACAAAATATGAGTTTCAAGAATGAATTATACATAGAAATGAAAACACAATGAAAATATGTCCAGGGTTCCGAGTCAATAAATAACGAATAAGATACGCTTGAAGCGATCATGAGAAAATTAAAACATTAACACAATAATTTAGTATTAGTAAATCTATTCACCTTTGAAATACTAATTGTAATAGAACTAGAGAAGAAATGAATAAAAATAACTAATTGGAGAAGAATGACTAGTAGAACTTTTCAATATTACTCGGAAGGGCAGTAACTAAAAAAATAATAGAAAGAAAAGAAGATTATCATGATACATAAATGCTACCTCTTTTCTTTTATCACGCTTCCTCTTGACCTCGTGAAAAGTATCTGTAAAATTAAAGGGTGATTTTCATCATTATAAAACGGTTACAAAATTAAAACTAGGATTTTATTTAGTGCAAGATAAGTAGCAACATTATCTAATATAAAAATATTACTCATATTACAATGTTATCTATCAAGCACATGTCCAGTTTAATATTGCTTACACAATGTAATGTTATCCACAAAGATCAAAAGTTAATATAATTTTTCATTTTGCTATTATTTTATTTAATCAATCAAGTGCCCTTACATCTTGATGTGAAAAATATGGCCATTTATGAAAAAAGAACTTCTATATCAAATCTCTATTTAAAAGATGTTGGTGAACCAAGCAGATTACAATATGGTTAAAAAATAACACTACATAGAAATTGGCTCCAAAGGCAATGCTCGCATTTAACAAAATTTTAAAATATTAAAGAAAATGTAGAAGTGCGTAGATTTTTGAGAAAGAAGCTAGCAATGGTATAAATGAATCACAAAACGTTGAAGGTGCCAAATTTATTGGACACTTATGAAGCAAAACAAAACAGAAATATCAGGTGACAGTGATAATGCAACTTCCACATTAAAAAAATGCCAATCAAACAGCACTATGCAACATGAGATAACATATTCATCTACTACAATCCTATTTTCATAAATCTCCACATCAAAATTATGTATAGCGAAAGAAAATTATTTTAGAATGAAGAGATAATTGATGAATGAAAATGAGGTATTTTACTATTTTCTAACAATCTGTTCACCAGCAGAAATTTTCAGCCGGTGGGCATATTTCTATTGTTTGCAAAAAAAACTATGAAAAAACAGAAATTTCAGAGAGAACCAGTGAGCTGTTGATAAATAACATGTAAGTAAATAACATCTATAGCTGTTGATAAATTTTATCAGGTAAGACTCAAGTTATTGAAAAAAGCCAGTGAAAACCAGTGAGCACACGGCTAAGAACCAAATCCACAAATTCCACTTACAACGGGAAGAAACTAAGAGTAAGAAGAATAAAAAAAAAAGTAAACTTCAAAAACCCGTTAAACCCGAATTTGTAATCCAATCGAGAAATCTCTCTGAAAAAACAGAAACACATATCCAAAACGAAGCTAATAAGCAGAATTAGTAGCCGATCAGTAAAAACAACGGCAAAATAACAAGCAGTAAGACAAAAACCCTCGTGAAGAGCAGCGACCTTGGAAGAGAAGCTTTTGTACAGTCTCGTTGGGATCCATGGAGCACTCTTTGAGCATTGCGTAAATCTCATCATCGCTGTGCTTGCCTGTGATCTCCTTGATATTCTGGATCGTCTTCTTCATGTTATTGGGGATTGAAACCCTAGAAACAGCGCTCATCTTCGCGCAGACAGGAGGGACAGTGCCGTAGCAGGGCTAGGGGTGTCCGAGGAATTACTGGGGGAAATTAATCAGTTTGGGGATTTTGAATCGTTTTTAGGTCTTTTATGTTCGGGCCCCGTATTGTTAATTTATTTATATTTTCGACCCACTTTTAAAAAAAAAATTTAAAAAAATAACACTATTAATCCATTCATTTCCAATATTAAAAAATTCCAAAAATATGGTCAACCACAGTGGGTCGTGATTCGATCCTAATCCATCAAGTCTGTGTTTGGCCGCGTTACAATCCAGCCCCGTGGCGCATCGGTAAGGAGAGAGAAAATGATCGGCGTGAACGATTGAGTGGAGCTCGCGAGGCTAGCGGCAAAATCGCCGGTTGCCTCCTTTTCGCGCCGACCGGCGTGGACTGGAGTGACCGGTTTCCTCTCAAACACTTTTTCCTCTCACTTTTTCCTTGAGCCAGATTCTCAAAGACGGCCCAAGATATTTTTCTGATAAGCCTACACGCAAATCTGATTTGGATCGTCACTTAGGTTCCGTTTGGGGGGACTTATTTTCACCGGTCAAGCGGTTACGACCGCATGAACCGGACCTAAATTACGGTCCGGTTCATGCGGTCGTAACCGCTAGACCGCTGAAAATAAGTCCCTCAAAACAAAACCTTAGAAGTATAAGATATTAGCTAAATATATTCTGTGATATATATAATAATAATTGCATATTTTATTATAAAAAAAAAAATTAATGATGTTCAAGATTATATATACTTTTTTCAAGAAATAATATATAGTTCGGCATTAAATTATTAATATAAGATTTTTTTCAAATAATTAATATAAAGCAATATTAATAGCACCCCACATCATATTCATAGCATCTTGAAAAATTATAAATTAATGCATTATTTTTAAAAGAATACTTTTATAATATCACCCCATTGAAGAGCTTCAGGGCCACTCATGGATCACGTGCCCCCACCTATTTTTTGTCGACGACATCTTAGGTCTCTTCGACATCTCCCATGGTGTCGGCAACGTGAATGTCGGACTCGTCTACTTAAATTAGTTATGTTTAACGCACCTACGGGAGTAAATACGGCCGTGTGATTGCGATTTCAATTATCACTTTTCAAATACGATCAAAAAAAAATATGATCGTATCTTTTAGCGAAAGATATGCGCCGTTGAAATCACGAATCATACGGCTATATTTGTTATATGCATGAATGAAAATATGTGTGTTATACGCACCAATTTTTTTTCCAGTTTGTAGGAGGATGACCTCCCGTGCTATGTTAGGAGTAAACCCTCCGCAGAGGCAATGGTCGACGGTGGCTGAATATCAAAAAGTTTGTCGGAGATGAAGATAGCTATGGTGGTCTTGGATTTGTGTGAAGCAAACCCTTCACTATTTTGAAAACATGACAGGCATGGGCTAATGGAGAAGATAATGAGGTGGCAATGTTGACCCAGTCAATGGGCCTTCATGCATGTGGCGGGAATAGGCTGGGAATGGGATTCTTGAGAACTGGATAGTATCCAGTTCATGATCCAACGGTCCCGATTTTATCTCGCAAAAGTCAGCTCACCAACTCAGCAACTGCGCTCGCCAACTCAGCAAGTGCTCGCCGTCGGATTTGCGAGATGAAATCGTGACTGTGAACTGGATACTATCCAGTTCATGAGAACTGGAGAGGAACCTGATCCAATAGGCTGAGGGTCTCCGATAGTGAACAGCAAAATAAAAGACCACGATTTGGGGTAGTTTTGAAGCATGTTTATGGTCTTTTGATGCACTTGATTTTTTGTCTTTGATCCAATTGTAAAAATATATATATATATTGTGATTTGAAATGTACAAACTTTATTTATTTATTTTTTGTTTATTGGATGGTGTGTTAATTGCTTCATGGTGTGAAAATAAATTTTACCGGATGCTATCATAATGTTGCAGCTTGTAGCAAGATGTGGGGTGCTATTAACATCACTCTCTCTCCCCCTCTCTTGCTCTTTCTCTCATGCATCCTGCAGCATATCATAGTTTTTTCATACATTTATTTATGCATTTTATTCCCTGTACTCGCAGCCGTGCACATAAGGAATTCCGGTCCCGAACCGGTCTTTTAAAAGACCGGCCCTTTTGTTTACCGGTCCTGCTCAAACTAGTCCCGGTCCGGGACCGGTTTTCCTCTTCTTGAGGAGGACCGACTGGGACCGGAGGACCGGTCCTAACCGGTCCCGAAACAGTCTTTTTTATTTTAAAAAAATCAAAAAATATAATTTTTTTTATTATAGTTAGTACGTACTTAATAGTTAATACTTAATTTTTAATAGTTTTTTTATTTTTAAAAAGAAAAATTAAAACTTTAAATTTCAAAATAAAATAAAATTTGATTTTTATTAAAAATTAAATAACATTATAATACATTTTAAAAAAATTAAATAACATTGCATATTTGCATTTAAATTTTAAAATGAAATAAGATGAAAATTACGTTCAAAATTAAATTAAATTAAATTCAAATTTCACAATGAAAGAAAATGAAAGTTAAATATATATTTTTAGTTTATTCTACGATGCCCAGATTTAAGTTATTTAGCTCGTCTTCAACTTCAGACTCGCTATCTTCAATTGACGAGACATATTGTCTCCTTCTCACAGCATCCAAATGATCATTATAGCAAATGCAAATCTTCCAAGATGCTTTTGTCAAACGACTTTTTCGCTCGTTCAAAATTCTGACACTCAAAGAAAATGCAGACTCTGAAACTACCGTACTAGCTTGGATTGTTAGTAAATCACGAGTCATTAAAGCCAAAATAGGATACACATTAGTTTTATATTTCCACCAGTTTAAAATATCAAAAAAAATTTATTTCGTTTGCGGTCATATAATCTTGAAATTGTGTTTTCCTATATAAGTTCTTTGTTTTTCCTAGAAGTTAATTTTAAATGTTTATTTTTTGAAATATCATTTGTTTCAGGTTAGGTGGACGTTTCGCAAGGCCGCGATCCATACATATGAACATAATAATTATAAAGGCGAGTAAAATCAGAAATAAATTTTGAAATACTACTATTAACAAAAGCACTAGAGGATTCGTCTTATTCGTCTACTCCCATTAAAAGGTTCAAAGTCACAGCGCAAGAAACATAGAAAGACATATCTAATATCTTTGTAATATTTTAAAAAATTTCCTCCATTACTAATTTTAACAAACGTATTCGTTTTGTAATTTTAAAATGTTTCAGAAATTAATAAAATATTTTCAAGAAATAATGAGATATTAAGATAGTAAACTTCATATAAAATAGTTGTTGTTCGATTAAAACTTTCTAATAAATTTACATAATCTTCGAGTAAGGCTCAGCCCGACGAGCATAAATCGTGTGTTTCTGCACTATTATAGAAGTTTATTAGTAATGTTTTTGTAACAAAGCTTGTTTTAGTATTTTATAAGTCGAATTCCATCGCATAGGCATATCATAAGATGGTCCTAAAAACTTTTTATCTCCGAAAAAAACAAAATTTTTGAAATCTTGTTTTCTTTTTTTTTGTAATTATAAATAACTTTTAACATAATGCGTATTTTATTAACATAGTCGTTCATAAAAACTAAACTATCTTGCACAATTAAATTTGATTATTGACATACGCAACACGTATGAAAAAATATTTCATCTAACAATGATTGCAAATCTGATAACAAATATTTGACAATCATCTCATTATGTGAAGCGTTATCGAAAAAAATACTCATAATTTTTTCTTTATTTTAAATTCCCTATTAGTTTTAATAATAACCTAATAAATAGCTTTACCGGTGTGTAGATATTCAAATTTTTCAAAACAAATTATAGGTTTATTTAGTTCTCAACTCTCTTGATCGATCCAATGACAAGTAATGCAAATATAAAAAAGTCCATCAATTATACCGCTAGTCCAAACGTCGCTCGTTAGGATAATGCGATCGTCGAATGTTTCAAAAAAGTTTTTAAAATATTCTTTAGATTGCAAGTAAGTCGCTAAAGCATCATGTTAAGTTGTAATACGACCTACCTAGTGATATTTAAGTCGGAGTACGTTGTGAATGTAAGACGTCATTGTATAACTCGTAATTCGTTGAGACTAAAGACGACCGAGGAGGTCCTAAAGGACCTTACTTACCCAGGGGCGACACCAAACCCCTAGAGGCGAGTTCAGCGCTCTAGGGGCGAGTGCAGGCTACCCAGGGGAGAGACAAGGCCCCTAGAGGCGAGTTCAGCCCTCTAGGAGAGAGTGGAGGCTACCCAGGGGCAAGACCAGACACCTAAAGGCAAGTTCAGCCCTCCAGGGGGGAGTGCAGGCCCCTTTAGGGCAAGATCAGCTCCCTAGGGACGAGATTTAGGATTAGGGTGAGTGGCGAGTGCTCGCTTCACCAGGCACTCGCCACCCCCATGATGCTCATTTTGGTCTGCTAATAGCCCCTATAAACAACGGAGTTTGATTGTTGGCAAACCACTTTGGGGTGCATTTTGGGGTGCATTTAGTAAAATCAATAGGCGGGATTCCGCAATTTGCAAGCCAAACTTGGAAAACTATAAATAAACCCCCATGGGTACCTTGTGGGAGGGGACTGCTTCTTCTTGCCCCCCCCCCCCCCCCCCACGGTTGACTCTGGTTGGTGAGTGCCCTCAAGGCCCACTAGGGTGCCCAACTCAGCATTGGTTAGGGAAGGGAAGCTCTCTTTGATCTTCTGGGTGTGTGGCGGGACCTCCTCGCTGAAGATCGGGGTCTTTCTCTTAGTTGCAAGCAGCTGGTCTGGTGCTCTCGCTTGAGAAAAGTATGTGCAAACTACCCTCTTGGGTTCGAACTCCTCGAGAAACTGAGTTTCGGTTTCAACAGTCATTTCTTCATCATCGTAGTGGTTGAATGAAAGTCCTTTTTTGATGGTATTCTTCATTTGTCGCTCCTGTTGTCGAGTTTGGTCATATGTCCAAATGTGTCGGGTTGCAGAAATTTGAAATTGGGTAGACTCCGAGGCTTGTTTAGAAATACAAGATTTCACATGTCGGACGAGTGTTGTGTTGCTGTCCATGGTCATTAGCTTCCCACAAAGTTTGCACTTCACATTTATTTCTCCGTCGATCCGCACTTTAACAAAGTTCTCTCATATTGCCGCTTTGTGGTGGTGCTCTATTATCTCATGAACGACAAACGCGGAGGAGGACGCCAATGTGGATGAAAGTGTGAGAGAGAAAAAAATAGAGAGAGAGAGTGAAAAATATGAATAGGGGGGTTTTTGTAGATTTTAGAATTTTTTATTTATAAAAAAAATCTAATTTAAAAAAGCAAATAAAAATAAATTATAAAACAATTAGTAGCAGACATGGCCCACCGGCGCATGGCTACCACTAATTGTGTAACGACTCTAAAAAGAGCCGTTTTTAACGACTCTTTTTAGAGCCATTAACGGGACTGGTCTTTGATCGGTCCCAGTTCCAGTCCTATCCTAGGACCGGTAAAAGACCGGTTTTTTACCAATCCCGGTCCGAGACCGATCTTTGAGGGGAAAAGGGGGACCCCTAGGACCAATCCAGGACCGAACTGGTCCTAACTGGGACCTATCCCTAGTCGGTCCTAACCGGTCCGGTCCCAACAGTACCGATTAAGACCGGTTTTTTTGTGCACCCCTAACTCGTCTTGATATTATGTACTTGTTTTATTTTTTGTCTCATCGATTGACTGATCATTGGGACCATAATTAAAGAGGTCTGGTATTATTAGTAGTAGAAACGTAGGGGCAAGCCTAAATTATTTAATTAAAAAACATAAATTTAAAATTTCAAAGATGAATATTAGTATTTAGGAACTGGCAAAAATAAGAAAGTATGATTTGAGAAAGAACCAAAAATTCAATAAATCATCGTTAGGAAATAGATCCCATGAAAACAAATGCTTAAAATATCTTTATTTTTTTGAAAACTTCACTTTTGGTAGAAATTCAAAATAGGTCAAATAATCAACTATTATAAATTCCAACAAGAATAGGAAGAAGGAGAAATCGGACAGAGCGGAAGCCAAATTTTGCTTCCTGCTGGTTGTCAATCAAGCTCCTAATCAGCAACTGTCGCCGCTCCTATTCAGTAACCGTCGCCGTCCCTATTCAGCAACCGCCGGGTTCTGCGACCGCTGCCAAAGCCTGTTCTATATCCATCGCCATCCCCGACCCCCCCTGCCTCTGTTGTTCAAGCGGACTCGTCAGGTGTCATCGACCTCAAAAATCTTGCCCGACGCCCAACCATCGAACAATGACGTCGACTCTGACCTTCACCATTCGGCTACTATTCCAAGTGTTCTTCTTGTGCGGGGAGAACTTGGGAGGAGTGTTGTTACGCCGCAGTTGTTTGGGTATACCGTTTGTTCCATTGCTTTAGAGAAATTTATGTTTTTTCCAATTAAATACACTCTGGGTTTGTTATTGTGTTCTTGCTAATCTTAAAATTGTTTACCGTAAGTTGATGTTTGTAACTTTTTGTTTGTGGTCGTATAAGCTCGTGGAGAGTTCGAAGCCAGGGAGAATTTGTGAAGCTCCATCCGGGTGAGATTAACGAATTTCTTAAGGTCCAAAGTGACGAGCATGCATTGCGCGGATAATTTGAATTGGTCGCTCAGCCCTCTTGTTCTTTCAAAATTAAAACCCTAACTTTTTATTTTACAACAAAAAAATAATATTTTGTTCAAAATTATTTGATTTTCAAAAAAATTAATTTGAGTCTACATCAGTTTGGTATCAGAGCAGTCTGTGATTCGCTCCTATTGCGAATCACGTGATCCGAATTTTAAAGAAAATTTACTTAATAAAAAAACCAAAAAAATCTATTTAAAATATTATAATTTATTAAAGATAATAATAATTAAAAAATTCTAAATTATTTTAATATTTTTTAAGTATCAAAAATATTTCGAAAAGTTTTTTTAAAAAATAAAATAAAAATCAAGTTATTTTAAATGAAAAAGGAAGTCGGCCACCTAGAAAATAGCGTAGGGGATCTGACTCAATGTATGAACAACTTAATGAAAGTGATCGACAATCTCACCACCACCATGTGAGGCCTGGAGCACGTAGTGAATGGATTACGCACATCGGTCAACACTATAGAGGCCATCATACGCTTAAATCGAGCACATGTCACAATGGTCAAAGTTAACCCTAACCTTAGGCCACTAGAGCCCGCCGAACCTAAACCATGCAACCCCCCTCGTTGGGATTTAGGGATCAAACTAAACGTTAGTGATTTTGAGAGACATTTAGAACCCGGGGGATGTAGTGAACGAATGGACCGTTTCCTGACTTGAAAGCAATTGCCCCAAGCTAGGCAAGTTGAGTGTGTCTTAGACTAAATGGGTTTCCCCTAGTTTGGGGGGAGGGACAATTAGAGAGATCTAGGTTCAATCTAGGAATGCTCATGATCACTACTTGGAACGAATTTAAAATTCAACTATGTAAACGTTACGTTCCTCTGACTATATGCAAACTCTGTATCATAAGTTCCATAACCTGCGACAGAACAAATCCACCGTGGATGAGTACACAAATGAGTTCCGTGTACTTCAGTCTCGCCTCGACTTCCGAGAGGACGATGACATGATCGTTTCTTGTTATCTGAACGGGTTGCGATATTCCATTAGAGATCAATTAGAACTCTTTGACTATAATGATTTAGGAGAGGTCTCGAGTCGCGCGCGTAGAGTAGAAGCCCAACAAAAATGGACATCTGGGAACAGGTCTACTGACTGGTCCCACCTGAATCACTCTTTCACCCCTACTAATAAAGCTGTCGGCCCCTCCAGATCGGTCGTACCCACGATTAAGGCTGAGCATATTATTCGAAACTCGAAAGTCGCTCGAAAATCGTTCGAAAATTGAGTCGAATCGAAATTGGTTAAAATTGATTCTATTCAATTTAAGTCGATTCAATCTGACTCAAATCTGATTTCGAGTCGATTTCGAGCCAGCCCTGAATCGCTCGAAATATGATTGGAATCAACTCGAATTAATTAAAAAAATTATGTTTTTATTAATATATTCTTATTTTAAAATTAAAAATAACAAAATTTAAATCTAAATAAAAAGAATGAAGACGTTAAGTGTTTCATTTGTTAAATTTATAGGTTGTTCAATTTAATTTTGAACAAACTAAGAAAAAAATAAAAAATTGTTCAATTTTGAGCCAACTCTATTCGATTTCGAGCTGACTCGGAATCGAGCCATTTCGAGTCGAAAATTTTGATTTCGAGCCGAGCCAAAATCGCTTGAACTCGATTCGATATCAGCCCTGTCCACGATTACCCCAGCACTTCCTGCCCGATCTTCTAAAGGAAAGGAGGTTATGATCACTAAACCTCAGCCGAGGATATTTAGATGTTTTAAGTGTATGGAGTCGGGTCATAAATCTTCTGAGTGTCCGCAACGCCACTTTGTCGCCGTCATCGATCCTGAAAGTAGGTCTGGACCTGAGTATGGGGTATTTCTTAGTGATTCCTAAACTGACCCAACCCTTGAGACTGAGTCAGAGAGCGAGTATGACGTTGAGGGAGAGTAACCCGACCAGTTAGTATGTGTTCTCCATCATGGTCTCCTAACTCCTAAGACTCGCTGACGACGACTGGTTGAGAAACAATATTTTTTGTACTACTGCCCACATACAAGGGCAGTTCTGCTCCATCATCATAGTGTAACACTCCATCCTAGTTCAACAATCAATCAGTTGTCCGACCGGGTCCAGCGATAAAAAGTAAACTAAGAAATAATATTAAAACTGGTACATAACAAACATACATGAAAATACTGAAATGAAAGCTTATAGCAGAAGTTGAAAATAAAACTAAGGATAAAAGTGTATCTCATAAAACTAAATTTCACCGAGCCACTAAAAAGAAAAAGAACTGAACCACTGAAAATCTAAAATACTACACAATGTCTGGTATATACACAAATCCTTAAACATTAATATTGCATGAGCCCAATACTAAATAGTAAGGTACTAAAAGTAAAACAACAACTGAAAAGAAAAACAAACTATAAGAGTAACTCCAATATCACGCTCATCCTAGGTGCAGTTTATCACCTGAGTCTCATGTAAAAACATGCTCAAACAAGGGTTAGCCCAAAAGATGAGTAAGAAAAATTATTCTTCATATTGACACTAAAATTTATTTTAAAAGAAATGCATGCAAGCTTTTTTTAAAAAAAATATTTGTGTTGTAGAAAAAAAATTGTACGCTAGTGTACTATGTATGATTTCTAAAATAATACTAACAAGGTCATAACTGTTCTAATTGGTTGTATTGTATGCAATTTACTCAAGTTTCGAAATAATTTGGTAAACTAGAACTTCCTAAGGTTCGGTCTAAATCTTGAGTTCTAAAATCACTTATGATTTTCTTCATTAAAGCTCTAGCTAAAGTAGCTTCTATCGCACAATACTAGACTAACGATCTGAGTCCTACTAACGAACTTCAGTGTTCTAGTGTCTCACGGACACATGATCGAATCTACTAATCTTCTAAAATAAGAATATCATCTCCCAACTTTGAGATTCATAAGGTACAATATGCCCTATGAGGAAGACAGTGCGCCTCTATCTAGCACAAGAAGAGATTTCAATCGTTCTTACTAATCACATATTATCTAATGCTACTCTGCTCGTGTTTGCATTTGCGTGTCTTCAATAGTGTCTCTTATTTGTTACTCTCTAATGTTGAAACCGAAAATCGGACTCTGTGGAGTTCGGGGTCCCTAGAAAGGGGTGAACTCACACCTACTACACCCGGAGGAACGTCACAGACCAAGGATCAAGAAGCTAGGAATAGACCCTCGGCTCTAGTGCGGAGGTCCCACCTCACACCCGGAAGGCTACCTAAGCACTTCCCCTCCCTAGCCAATGCTCGAGCTAGGGTGTCTTGGAGGAGCTCTCTCTACTCTACCAAGAAGAAGCTAAGAGAGGAGGAAGCAAGCCCAAAGTCCTCCTCAAAGGCACCCAAGGGGGTCTATTTATAGTTTTCCAAATCCCAATGGGCCAAAATGCCCGAAATACCCTTACGCCCAATACATCTTGGGCCAATAGGAAACGCCCACACCAGGGTGGTAGAGGGGTAAAAACCCTCAGGGGCACAGCGGTAAAAGCACGCCGCCAACACCCCGCCCCAAACACCCGAGGCGATTCCAGGCCGCCGGGAGGCCGCTTGGGCGAGACAAGACCGCCGGCTGTCTCGCCGCGAGCAGGCCGCCCGGGCGAGAACCAGGTCGCGGTCGTCTCTCCCGCGAGCAGGCCGCCCGGGAGAGAGCCAGCACCCGGCCATCTCGCCCGCGAGCAGGCCTCCCGGGCGAGAGCTAGGCCGCGACCGTCTCGCCCGCGAGCAGGCCGCCCCGATGAGAGCCAGGCCGCGGCCGTCTCGCCGCGAGCAGGCCGCCCGGGCGAGAGCCAGGTCGCGGCCGTCTCGCCCGCGAGTAGGCCGCCCGGGCGAGAACCAGGCCTCCCGGGCGAGACCGGCCCCCGGCCGTCTCGCCCGCCCCTACCCCGGACTCAACAGGCCGGGGCGGGTGCTAGCCAGCTTGCCGCACCCGCCCCTAATAAAGGAGCCATCGGGGGAGGCCAATTTTTCCTCTCTCTAATAGTATATTTCCAAGTTAGAGCCAAAATTGGCCACCGAGAGTGCAAAATCTCCAAAAAGCTTAAAAACGCTTCTGCCTTGTTTGGGGCTTACTCTTCGCGAATACATGGTTGTACACAATCCCCGCTCTTTTCGAGGTTGGCACAAGCTCGGAAAGAAACATCCAACCCAACGTATTCGCGGAATGTAACTTCCCAGCGGGGTCAACCTGCCATGCCAGCTATGGGAGCCGGGGTGGCGAGACCTCCTCTGGGTGAAAACACTTAGCCTCTCCGAGGGGTCAACCTGTCACGCCAGCTAATGGGAGCCTGGATGACAAGACGACTTCGGGGTGAAAACACTTAGCCTCCCCGAGGGGTCAACCTGTCACACCAGCTAATGGGAGCCTGGGTGACGAGACGGCCTCGGGGTGAAAACACTTAGCCTCCCTGCGGGGTCAACCTGTCATGCCAGCTAATGAGATCCTGGATGACGAGACGGCCTCGGGGTCATCATCGGAGCAAAGAGACTTCGGCTCCCACGAGAGGTACCACCGGCCCTGCCAGCTAGTGAGAGCCTGGCAGCGGGACCGTCTCGGAGCAAAGGGGGACTTCGGCTCCCACGAGAGGTACCACCGACCCTGCCAGCTAGTGAGAGTCTGACAGCAGGACCGTCTCGGAGCAAAGGGACTTACTCTCCCCGAGGCACATTCGACCCAACCAGCTAGTGGGAGCCTGGATGAGGAGATCCTCTCGGGGGTGGGGCATGATCTCCCCGAGGCACATTCGACCTAACTAGCTAGTGGGAGCCTAGCTGAGGAGATCCTCTTGGGGGTGGGGACTTGATCTCCCCGAGGCACATTCGACCCAACCAGCTAGTGGGAGCCTGGTTGAGGAGATCCTCTCGGGGGTGGGGACTTGATCTCCCCGAGGCACATTCGACCCAACCAGCTAGTGGGAGCCTGGCTGAGGAGATCCTCTCGGGGGTGGGGCTTGATCTCCTCGAGGCACATTCGACCCAACCAGCTAGTGAGAGCCTGGCTGAGGAGATCCTCTCGGGGGTGGGGACTTGATCTCCCTAAGTCACATTCGACCCAACCAGCTAGTGGGAGCCTGACTGAGGAGATCATCTCGGGGTGGGGACTTGATCTCCCCGAGGCACATTCGACCCAACCAGCTAGTGGGAGCCTGGCTGAGGAGATCCTCTCGGGGGTGGGGCTTGATCTCCCTGAGGCACATTCGACCCAACCAGCTAGTGGGAGCCTGGCTGAGGAGATCCTCTCGGGGTGGGGCTTGATCTACCCGAGGCACATTCGACCCAACCAGCTAGTGAGAGCCTGGATGAGGAGATCTTCTCGGGGGTGGGGACTTGATCTCCGTGAGACACATTCGACCCAACCAGCTAGTGGGAGCCTGGATGAGGAGATCCTCTCGGGGGTGGGGACTTGTTCTCCCCGAGGCACATTCGACCCAACCAGCTAGTGGGAGCCTAGCTGAGGAGATCCTCTCGAGTGTGGGGAACTAGGCGTGTCACTTGAACTCTATCAAATCCAACATCCTCAAACGGGGAAAAAGATGGGTTACATGACCCCCTGACTCAGCCGGTCAGGGGTAGAGCTTGTCACAAGGTAGGAAAAAGAGGAAAGACTTTACCAAGGCGATGCTTCTTCAGGTGGCCTAGGTGTGATGGCTGTCATCCTTCCCCTCGGAGACCACCATCTTGCTCAGGCTTTCCATGATCCTCTCCATCTCCTCTGGATTCCCCCCGAGTTGAACTTGAGGCACTGGTAGAACGAAGACGGCACGCAACGGAAGGCGCTGATGAGGGGTCTTCCGAAGCAGGCCTCCCGCGCGAGACCGACCCCTGGCCGTCTCGCCTGCGAGCAGGCCTCCTGCGCGAGACCGGCCCCCGGCTGTCTCGCCCGCGAGCAGGCTCCTCGCGCGAGATCGGCCCCCGGCCGTCTCGCCCGCGAGCAGGCCGCCCGGGCGAGAACCAGGCCGCGACGGTCTCGCCTGCCTGTAGACTTCCCGCGCTGAGATCGTCACTACCTCCCTGACCTCCAGCCATGACACTCCCTAGAGATCTTCTGTGCTGGTCTCCTCCACGCTCACCGCACCAAAATGTTGAAACCGAAAATCGGTCTGTGGAGTTCGGGGTCCCTAGAAAGGGGTGACCTCACACCTACTACACCCGGACGAACGTCACAGACCAATGATCAAGAAGCTAGGAATAGACCCTCGGCTCTAGCGCGGAGGTCCCACCTCATACCCGGAAGGCTACCTGAGCACTTCCCCTCCCTAGCCAATGCTCGAGCTAGGGTGCCTTGGAGGAGCTCTCTCTACTCTACCAAGAAGAAGCTAAGGGAGGAGGAAGCAAGCCCAAAGTCCTCCTCAAAGGCACCCAAGGGGGTCTATTTATAGTTTTCCAAATCCCAATGGGCCAAAATGCCTGAAATACCCTTACGCCCAATACACCTTAGGCAATAGGAAACGCCCACACCGGGGGGTAGAGGGGTAAAAACCCTTAGGGGCACAACGGTAAAAGCACGCCGCCAACACCCCGCCCCAAACACCCGAGGCGGTTCCAGGCCGCCGGGAGGCCGCTTGGGCAAGACAAGGCCGCCGACCGTCTCGCCGCGAGCAGGCCGCCCGGGCGAGAACCAGGTCGCAGCCGTCTCGCCCGCGAGCAGGACGCCCGGGCGAGAGCTAGCACCCGGCCGTCTCGCCCACGAGCAGGCCGCCCGGGCGAGAGCCAGGCCGCGGCCGTCTCGCCCGCGAGCAGGCCGCCCTGGTGAGAGCCATGCCGCGGCCGTCTTGCCCGCGAGCAGGCCGCCCGGGCGAGAGCCAGGTCGCGGCCGTCTCGCCCGCGAGCAGGCCGCCCGGGCGAGAACCAGGCCACCCGGGCGAGAACTAGGCCGCCCGGGCGAGACCGGCCCCCGGCCGTCTCGCCCGCCCCTACCCCGGACTCAACAGGCTGGGGCGGGTGCTAGCCAGCTTGCCGCACCCGCCCCCCAACAAAGGACCCATCGGGGGAGGCCAACTTTTCCTCCCCCTAATAGTATATTTCCAAGCTAGAGCCAAAATTGGCCACCGAGAGTGCAAAATCTCCCAAAAGCTTTAAAACGCTTCTGCCTTGTTTGGGGCCCACTATTCGCGAATACGGGGTTGTACATCTAAGATCCAAATTCATAAATCTGATAAACTACCCGCACCTTAATTATTTATGTTGGAACATGTTTTCATAAATTTTTTTCTAGGTTTGATGAAAATCTAATTTGCATTGAGATATTCTGTTTTGGATATGCTACTTTGAAATATGAAGAGTATTACAATGCTACGTTATATGGTATGTCTGACTAAGCGAATAAGAGTTCATACACAACGCTGCGACATAGCTTTTCTTAAGAAAAGTTTTGAAGCACTAACTTGATCTCTGTTTGCCAAAGGGGTTTTCGCCCTCAAATCCCTCTGAAAACCTAGCACGAGTGCATAAACACAAGCTTATTAAATCATAAAATCATTACTCCACTATAGAAGGATTCTGCTCTCTGAAATGCAAAATGAAAAGCCTTTTCTAAAATTAGAAGTTATCAACCTAAACGTAAAAAGTATGTAGAACCCCAAACCCTTGATCCAATTTTCCCAAGGGTTTTTGTTGGAGGTCATACAAACATTGGATATGAAAAGAATACATGATACATGAACAAGACTGAGAGGAAGGGATCTAGCACCACAAGTCCATACTTTGGAGCCTCAGTTAGGGTTCCTGTAATTCAAGGAAAATAGCCACATCATGCTTTACAAATTTCTGAGATTTAGGAAGGAAGAGGAGCCGGCTAAACACGAGGAAGGCTCGACTAACTGAGGAAGAAAGTCAAGAAAGAAGGAAACCCTACCTAGCTGGGAAGATATGAGGGAGGAACGCTCCAAGAATTGCGGTCCAGGGCAAGGGAGGCAACCAGACGGAAGACCTGGAGTTGGCGTCTTTTCCCGGAGGCGCTGCTTTCGCCAAATGCGGAATAGAGATGGAGCGCTAGAGCCGTCAGGCGCTAAAGGCGAAAACGACATGAGCCCTGCGGGAGATTACTACGGGAGTGAAGGTTGCAAGAGAAATTATCCGTCGATTTCAAGAGTCGGCTTTATTAGTGATCCGCACGAAGCGGTTATGGAAACCGACGAAAAATTGGGGTTCAACCGGCTTTCACTTGGAGGGAAAAATTAACATTTATGGTCTAATGATCCAATAAGGGAAATTGAACCTTTCCATGTTATTACAAAAAAAACCATTTTGTAACACTTAAAGAAATCTTTTAATGTTACGCCCTTGCGTAAAAAAACACCTATTAACGCTCGAGATTTAATCATTCTAAACTCATACCTCGCCAACACGCTAGATCGATCAAAATCGCTCGCGATCCGATTCTGAAATTTAAATTTCACCTTCACATAAATTTACAGATGTTACACATAGAAAGCGGTAGTATGTAGAACTTTATTTCTCAACGCATGGTAGATAAGTTGAAGTTGAAGCCACAACCCTTAGGAAAACCCTACAGTTTGTCATGGGTCACTACAAGTATGACCATTCTTGTCAAACACCAGTGCCTCGTAGAGTTTTCCATAGGCAATACATATCTGGATACAGAATGATGTCATGTTGATACTATCAAGGTTTGTCACATTCTATTAGGATGATCTTGACAGTATGTTAGACACATTGTTCACAACGATATAAAGAACTCTCGCTCCTTCAAGCGTGATGAGCACATGATTGTTCTTCTTCCCCATAAGAATAACATTGTTCCCAATGCCCCGGAGAGAACTTCACACCCTTCCCCCACTATCTCTGTGGTATCATTTCCCTCCTCCACCATGTTATTGACTGGGTCCCAATTCTAGGAGGAGATGAAGGATAGTGAAGTCTTCTATATGTTGTTCGGTATCGATTCCACCCCCACAACTTTAGACATCCATAGTACGGTGTGTCCTCTCATTGAGAGTTCTCTGAGATTATGCCGGAGGAATTGCCCGATCAGCTACCCTCGACGAGAGATATACGGTATTACATCGACCTCATCCCTGTAGTTAGCTTACCTAATTTACCCCATTATCGCATGAGTCCGAAGGTGCATGAGTAACAACATAGACAGGACATTGATCTGATTTTTAAGGGTCACATTAGAGAGAGTATGAGTCTATGCGCCTTCCCCACGCCTCTAGTTCTTAAGAAAGATGGGATGTGGCATATTTGTGTGGATAATTGAGCGATTAATAAAATTATGATCAAATATCATTTTTTAATTCCCTGATTGGATGACATGCTAGATATGCTTAGTGGATCCCGTGTGTTTTCGAAGATTGACTTAAAAAGTGTATACCACCAGATTCGAATTCGACCTGGGGATGAATGGAAGACTGCGTTCATGACTAGGGAGGGATTATACGAGTGACTGGTGATGTATTTTGGGCTCTCCAATTCTCTCAACACGTTTATGTGAGTGATGAATCAAGTGCTTACATTACTCATTGGATTCTGCATAGTAGTGTACTTTAACGATATTTTGATTTATAGTCTTGATAACTATCGACACATGATTCATCTTAGGCAGGTACTCGAGATCCTACGTGAAAATAAATTATATATAAATTTGAATAAGTGAACATTTATGACTGATAACATGACTTTCTTAGGATATATCGTTTATTCTGAGAGCATTACAGTTGATAGAGAGAAGGTCAATACGACATAATTATTAGCCCTAGGACGATTACCGAGGCTCGGGGATTTCATGGACTAGCATCTTTTTATCGGCGGTTTATTCAAAACTTTAGTACCTTGATAGCATCTGTGACTGGTTTTTTGAAGAAGTGGTTGTTTATTTGGACTGAAGAAGCTGAGCGTGCATTTATATTGGTTATAGAGAGACTCACAAAAGCACATGTGTCAGCGCTGCTTGATTTTGATAAAATTTGTGAGGTTGACTGCGACGCATCTATCATAGGCATTGACGCAATTTTGATTCAGGAGGGTCGACCTATTGCATTCTTTAGTGAGAATATGGATGATGTGAAGATTAAATATTCCACTAATGACTTAGAATTTTACGCTATCGTTCAGGCTCTCCGTCCTTGGAGACACTACCTGATTCAACGTAAGTTTGTGCTGAATACTGGTCATGAGGCTCTAAAACATCTAAAATCCTAGAAGGATATCAGATGCAAGCCAAGTGGGTTGCTTACCTACAGGAGTTCACTTTCCAGGTGAAGCACAAACCCGGTATCATGAACCGAGTTGCCGATGCACTTAGTCGACGCACTCATCTACTAGTCACACTGCAGCCTTGCATCACTGAATTAGATTCACAACGCGATTTATAGGATGTTGATCCTTTCTTCCACGATATTTAGATCTCATGTCAGCATAGTATTACTGATTCCACTACACAATATGTAGTGACTTGAGGGTTATCTATTTAGGGGCACCTGCCTTTGCATTTGCGAAGGGCCTCTCCGAGAGACACTACTTAGGGAGCTCCATTCATCTAGGTTAGTGGGACTCGTAGGCCAATCCAAATTGTTAGACCTCGTTAGTGCATGATATTATTGGCCCAATATAAAGCACGATGTCATCTAGATTGTTAGGCATTGTATGACTTGTCAGTGATATAAAGGTACACAACGAACTATACACCCATTTACTGATACCTAAGCGGTCGTGGGATGACATTTCGTTGGAATTCGTGGTAGAACTTTCTAGCACTCAGAGGAAAGACGACTCTGTTTTTGTAATTGTGGATCGATTTTCAAAAATGGCGCATTTATTCTGTGTTGGAAAACCTCTAGTGTTTTATATGTTGCTGAACTTTTTTTTAAGAAATCGTTAGACTACACAGTATTCTCAGATCGATCACCTCTGATAGAGATACCCGTTTTATGGGTTATTTTTTGAAGACATTGTGGGCCCGATTGAGGACCAAACTTGAGTTTAGCAACATATATCGTCCTCAGACCTATGGGCAGACTGAGGTCATTAATAGGAGTTTGGGGGACTTTCTTAGATGTTTGACTGGGGAGAATCCAAAACAATGGGAACTTATACTGCCAAAAGACGAATTTGTATTCAATAATTCTACAAATCGCTCCATTGTTAAATCCCCTTTTGAGATTGTTTACGGGTTCTCGATACCTCATATACTTGATCGTCATTCCCTTCTGAATCATGAACGTATTTTCTTTGATGTGCAAGCTCATGTTGACTATTTAAAAGAATTGCATAAAAATATTACTAATAAATTGCGAGCGACTTCTGAAAAATATAAATCCACGAGCGATCATCATTGCAGGGAGTTATATTTTTCAGAAGAAGATTGAGTGTTTTCTTATTTAAGTAAAGATTCACTTAGGGTACATACCATAAACTATAACAGAGGAAGTTTGATCCTTTTCCAAGTCCAACAGTTTATCGACGAGAATGCCTATCTGCTAGATTTGCCCGTTGAATTTGGTACATCTCCGATATTTAACGCGGCTAATCGACGCCATTATATGGAAATCCACCTTGTTCTAGCCCGAGTCCACCTACAACAGCTCCAAAGATTCCAATCGACTTAGCTCCAGTGTAGACACCCACCACTGAGGATATAGATCAGGTTCTTGATGTACGAGAGTCAGTGTAGACGCCCACCACTGAGGATATAGATCAGGTTCTTGATGTACGAGAGTTTCGTACTCGTCATGAGACTTACCAACGCTACTTAATCTCTTGGCAGGGACGAGACATCACAGATAGCTCTTGAATCAGCACTGGCGAGCTATGCCGCCGCCACCCAGATCTTTCTATTGCTAGTATTTGCGAGTTCTTGTCGGGGTCGAGCTCTTTCAAAACCGGAGGAATTGATGGATCCTGTGACACATCATAGTTTTCCAATACATTTATTAATGCATTTTATTTCATGTACACGTCTCAATATTCTGTACTTGTTTTATTTTTCGGCTCATCGGTTGACCGGCCATTGGGAAAATAAATAAAGAGGTACGGTATTATTAGTAGTAGGACGTAGGGACAGGCCTAAATTATTTAATTGAAAAACATAAATTTTAAATTTCAAGATAAATATTAGTATTTAAGAAGTGACAAGAATTAGAAAGTATGCTTTGAGAAATAACCAAAAATTCAGTAAATCATTGTTAAGAAACAAATCCCATGAAAACAAATGCTTAAAATATCTTTTTTGGCAATGCCACTTTTGGTAGAAAGCCAAAACAGGCCAAATAATCAACTATTATAAATTCCAACCGGAAGAGCAAGGGGTAGAAATCAGACAGAGCGGAAGCCATATTTTGCTTCCTGCTCATTGTCAATCAAGCTCCTAATCAGCAACCGCCACCAACGCTTGTTCTGCGTCCGCCGCCATCGCCGAACCCTAACCCCCCCGCCGCCTCTGCTATTCAGGCAGACTCGTCGGACGTCGTCGACCTCAGAAATCTGGCCCGACGCTCGACCATCGAACAACGCCGTCGACTCCGGCCTTCACCATCCGGCTACTATTCCAGGTGTTCTTCCTGTGCATGGAGAACTTGGAAGGAGCACTGTTTTTCCGCAGTTGTTTGGGTATATACAACTTGCTTCAGTAAAAATTATGTTTTTTTCCAATTAAATAAACTCTGGATTTGCCGCTGCATTCTTGTTAATCTTAATATCATTTATCCATAAGTTGTTGTTTGTAATTTTCTGTGTGTGGACGTATAACATAAGCTCGTAGAGAGTTTGAACCCGGTGAGTATTTGTGAAGCTCCATCCGGGTGAGGTTAGTGAATTTCTTAAGGTCCGAAGCGACGAGCTTGAATTGCTCGGATAAATTTGATTTGGCCCCTCGGCCCTCCTATTCTTTCAAAATTAAAACCCTAAGGCTCCGTTCGTTACGTCGGAATTAGGGGGTCGAAATTGGCATTCAATTGCCAATTCCGATTGATGGTGTTCGGAAGCACAAAATAAAAGTTGGAATCGGAATAGAATTGAAATTCCATAGGAAATGGTTAAGGGCTTACGGGCGATCCTGAATTCAGACCTCGTGAGGTCTGAAAGCGCGATTCTGATCTTCCTCTTGTGAAGCTTCCTCGGTCGACTCTCCCCTGACGCATCTCCCTCCTGCGACGCTCTCCCCCCCCCCTCCGCAGCTCCTTCCCTGACGTATTCTCCCCAAGCGCGTCTCCCTCCTGCGTAGCCTCCCTCGACGTAGCCTCCCCTGACGATAGCTATCTCCGACACCTCCTCTTCGGCGCCTCCACCGATGGAGGCTCCCACGACGATAGCTCTCTCCGGCGCCTCCTCTGCGTAGCTTCCCCCGACGCATCTCCCTCCTCTGTGCAGCCTCCCCCGACGCAGCAGGTATAATTTTTTGCCATGATTAAATCCCTAAGACTTGCGATTTTGGAAGATGTAGGATTTTGTTCTTCTCCCTTCATATTGTGATGCAGATCTAGGTTTGTTCTTCTCCCTTCGTATTGTGATGTAGTAGAATGCTTGATTATTGTGCCTGATCAATCAATTGTGCTTGATAACATGTGTTTAAGATAGTCTTTTCTTTCTATTGTGTCTCCTATAGGAGTATGTTGTCCCTCAAGAATATGTACATATTATGAGGACCTCCATGTTTGTGTATGTGTGTGTATTTTTTGAGTGTGTATTGTGTATGTATGTTTGTGTAATTATGTATGTTTGTGTGTATGCTTGTGTATGTGTATTTTTGTATATTTGTTTATGTCTATGTGTATGTGTGTGTGTGTGTGTATTTGTCTATGTGTGTGTGTATTTGTCTATGTGTGTGTGTTGATATATGTTTATGTTTGTGTAAATATGCTTGTTCATTTATATGTACATGAATGAATTACAGAGACGTCGTAGACGTAGGAGCGCAGCAGTGGCAGCAGCTCTTGCTGCGGCCTATGTTGTTTTGATGAAACCTAGGATTACAAGGGATCCTGTAGAGGCCGATGCCAAAACTACTTTAAGAAGGACATTGTTTGCTCGATTACATAGTGAGACATATATCAATTGTTTTAATCAACATCGAATGACTAAAAGCTCCTTTGAAACTCTATGCACCATATTAATTGGGAGAGGATTACTAAGAGATACAAAAAATATTTCAGTGAGAGAGTCTATTAGTACTTTTTTATATGTTTTAGCTCACAATAAAAATTTCGAGTGGTTGGAGGAACATTATTACGTACAATTGATACAGTCAGCAGACATTTCAGCATTGTGTTAGGGCAATTCTAAAGTTAGCTCCTGACTTTATTAAGCTCCCGGATGCATCAAGAACACAAACATGACGTAATTTTCCGGTGAGAACTTTATCCCTTTCATATATGAGTGTGTATGTTATCTGCTTAGACAATATGAATACATAATTCCTTACTGTATAAGATTGCATTGGCGCCATAGATGACACTCATATTGAAGTTACAGTTCCAATCAAAGATCAAGGTCGATATCGGAACAGGAAGCAGACAATTACAACAATTGTTATGGGTGCAAGTGACTCAAACATGAAATTTGTTTATGTATTACCTGGGTAGGAGGGTTCATCTTCGAACTCCAGAGTGTTGCGTAATGCTCTCGAAAGAGCGGATCGTTTTGAGGTCCCGGTAGGAAAATACTACCTTGTGGATGCGGGATATGCTAATGCTCCAAGTTATCTTGCTCCATTTCGGTCAACAAGATATCACCTAAAGGAGTGGGCTACACAGGGCAACAATCCGACGAACCATAAAGAGTTGTTTAATCTTCGACACGCAAAAGAGAGAAATGTTATTGAGAGAACATTTGGCCTCCTTAAAATATGATGAACAATTTTAAGAGGGTCATCCTTCTATGATATCAAAGTGCAAGTATAATTATTAAGAGGACCTTCCTTCTATTATAATTTATTTGGTTATAAAGTGTAATTTTTTTTAATTTGACACATGTTCAAATTATAAATGCATGTTATGTACTCCATAATTTTCTGATAGAGAGAAGATTAGAGAATAATGCACGATTGTTTGCTGAAATAGATGCAGACATTTTAGAACAAGATGCAAGTCATGCTAGTTTTGAGTATGCAGATGCAGTGGGTGTTGTTCAAGCAACTCTCGAGTGGACCAATTTTAGAGATACTATGGTTGTAAATATGCTCAACGAGTATCGTGCTCGACGTGGATTATAATATGTTTTCTTGTTTTGCTACTTCAGCTATAATTTTGTTATTTTTTAAATCATATGATGTTACTTAAGCTATAATGTTGTTATTTTTTAAATCATATGGTGCTACTGTAGATATAATTTATTTTCTAAATATATTCAATGAGTATTATGTTTTATGTTTGATTGAATTGCAGAAATTAAATGGATAAAGGCAAATGAAAAGCTGTTAAGGCCAGTGAACGGTCATATGTTTCCTGCACACCACAGATGGACTGTGCTTTATCAAATGCACTCCTAGAGCAACAAAGTTTTGGGAACAAGGCGACTAGTAGTTGGAAAAGTGTCGCCTACACAGCGACAATTCAAGCATTAAAAGAGGTTTGCAACGTCGACATTAGTAAAGAGAAGATAATGATGCGAATAAAAACATGGAATAAATACTACTGTTAAAAGTAGCGAACTAGCAAGAGAAAACGGATAGAGTTTTGAAAAATTGAAATTTTATTATCCAAAAAAGATATCATTTACAAAGGTATGACCTCCCTTTTATAGAATGGAGGGGATATGAGAGAGTACAAATAAACAATGTGGGACTAAATATTTACAGTACTGGGCGGCTAGAAATATAGGAGACCGCATAGGCCGCGCGGTTAGACAAACGAGTTAACCGCTCGGCAACTACATCAAGATAGAATAGGCCGCAACAGGAGATCGACAGACCGCCCGGTATCCAGGCTTCTGAGGAGACCGCCAGACCGCTCGGTCAACAAACCGCTGGGCAAGACCGCAAGGCCGCCCGGTCTAATACTTCAACACTCCCCCTTAAGCTGGAGCATATATATCAATCATGCCCAGCTTGTCACAAACGTGGAAGAAGGAAGTAGAGACCGGCTTTGTGAAGATATCTGCCAATTCTTTGTCAGAGGTGACAAACGGTGTACAGATCTGTTTCTTCAAAATCTCTTCCCGAATGAAGTGGCAGTCAACCTCTATATGCTTTGTTCTCTCATGGAAGACTGGATTTCTGGATATGTATATCGCGGCCTTGTTATCACAGAACATAGGAAGCGGATAGTCGTAGACCTCCCCTAGGTCAAGCATGAGAGCCCGCAACCACTTTAGCACACACGTGGTTGACGCCATACTCCGGTATTTGGCTTCTGCACTGGATCTGGAGATCACGGACTGTTTCTTTCTCTTCCAACTCAACAGATTTCCTCCAACAAAGATACAAAAACCTGAGGTGGATTTACGATCGCCTTTGTCATCCGCGTAACTAGAATCTGAGTAGGCCTCAACCCTCAGATGACCATTCTTCTGAAAGATAAGCCCTTTGCCTGGAGCTGCTTTGACATACTCTAAAATCTTTAGGGCAGACTGAAGGTGACACTCCCTGGGAGCTTGCATAAACTGACTGACCTTGCCTACAGCATATGCGATGTCGGGTCTAGTCACCGTGAGATAGATGAGTTTGCCAACCAAACGTCTGTACCTGGTGACATCAGATAGAAGAGGCGAATCATCCGTCCACGTTTTATCCTCTCCAATAGTCATGGGAAACCGAGCCGGTTTGGCACCTGTCAATCCGGCTTCTTGTAGAAGATCAAGGGCATACTTCCGTTGGGAGAGAACCAACGAGTCAGGTTTCCGAGAGATTTCTATCCCCAAGAAGTATTTCGGGGAACCCATATCCTTCGTGACCAAGTGTTGACGGAGGTGCTTCTTTGTCAAGTCCACCCCATCTCGATCATCGCCAGTAAGAAGAATATCATCCACATATACTGCCAAAACCACCAGTCCCGAGGCCGTTTTGCGAATGAATAAGGAGTGATCGGCCGAACTCCTTATAAAGCCGATGGTAGCCACAATACCACTAAATTTGTCGAACCACGCCCGAGGGCTCTGCTTTAGGCCATAAATGGCCTTCTTCAAATGGCATACACGTGTCTCCCCCTGAGCAACATACCCAGGAGGTTGCTCTATGTAAACGTCCTCCTGAAGATCGCCATAGAGAAAAGCATTCTTCACATCAAGCTGGGAAATGGCCTAATCCCGGTTAACAGCCACAGAGAGAAGAACCCGGATGGTGCTGAGGCGAGCAACCAGAGAGAAAGTGTCAAAGTAATCAATGCCATAAGTCTGAGTGAAGCCTTTGGCCACCAGCCGGGCCTTGTAGCGATCCACAGTGCCGTCGGGCCGAAACTTCACAACGAAGACCCAGCGACAGCCAACCACATCAGTGCCCACGGGAGGAGGAACAAGGGTCCAGGTACCCCGTTCAGTAAGAGTAGCCATCTCCTCATCCATGGCAGACTTCCAATGAGAGAGAGAAAGAGTCTCCTGATAGGTGCGGGGAGTGGAAGTAGCGGAGATAGCCAAGGCAAAACACCTGCGAGAAGGAGAAAGCTGATCGTAGGAAACAACTGCCGCAAGCGGGTGTTGAGTACACGCCCGCACCCCTTTGCGAAGAGCAATGGGAAGATCCAGGTCAACGGGTGCGTCAGCGACCGGAGCGTCAGCGACCAGAGCGTCCGTGGCGGAGAAGGCTGGCCCGGGACTAGAGAGAGACGGCGGCGAAGAGGAGGGAGGAGGGGTGGGTGGAGAGATGGACAGAGAAGGAGACTGTGGAGGAGGAGACGGAGGTGGGGAGACGTCGAGAGGCATGGAGGGAACGAAGAGATCAGAAGGAAGAGAGGAGGTAGGAGAGAAGTAGGAAGCATTCTCGAAAAATGTCACATCCGCGGAGACAAATTGCTTGCGGAGAAGGGGGTCAAAACAGCAATAGCCTTTCTGAGTGGTAGAGTACCCCAGAAAGACACACTTGGTGGAACGAGGGGAAAGCTTGTCGCGGGTAGCGGAGGGAGCGTGAACAAAGGCCGTACAGCCAAAGACACGGAGAGGGAGAGGAAAAGGTTCCTTGTGGGGGTAGAGAATGGAGAAGGGGGTCTGGCCGTGGAGAACGGTGGAGGGAAGACGATTGATGAGGTAGCAGGCGAGGAGGACAGCGTAGCCCCAGTAGGAGCGAGGTACGTGCATCTGCGTCATGAGAGTACGAGCAACATCAAGGAGGTGACGGTTTTTGCGCTCCGCCACCCCATTTTGCTGGGAGGTGTAAACACAAGTAGTTTGATGAAGAAGACCATGTTGGTGAAAGAAAGAGGAGAACTCATGATTAAGATATTCTTTGGCATTATCAGAACGTAAAACTTTAATAGACATGTCAAACTGAGTCTGAATCATAAAATAAAATGATTGCCACACAGAAAAGAGTTCAGAGCGGTCTTTTAATAGATACACCCAAGTACATCGTGAAAAATCATCTATAAAAGTGACAAAATAGGAACTACCCCGACCAACAGTGAGGGTAGGGGCCGGACCCCATACATCAGAATGAATAAGATCAAACGGGCGAGAGGAGCCACGACCTTGCTTCGGAGGGAAGGTGGAACGATGATGTTTGCCAAGCTGACACACATCACAGTTGAGCGGAGAACCGGCAGGAGGTAAGTGAGGCAGAAGCTGGCGAAGAATCCGAGGAGGAGGATGTCCAAGGCGAAGATGCCACTGAAGGAGATCGGTGGAGGAGGAGTAGGCGGACAGAGCGGAAATATCGTCGAGGAAATAGAGGCCGCCACTCTCAGTCCCAGTAGCAATCGTCCGCTGGGTCCTCGGGTCCTGAAAAGAACAAGTAGTTGGAGTGAACAAGACAGAGCACTGAATTTGGCGACATAAAGTAGTAACAGATAATAAATTGCACGGGAACTTTGGGACATATAGAGTGTCCTCCAAGCAAAGCGAGGGGGTGAGTTGAACCAGACCCGTCCCATGAACCGGGGACGGTGAACCATCCGCCACACGAACCGGGGGTAAGCGGTCATGTGTCTCAAGACGGGAGAAGCAATGAGGGTTGGCCGTCATATGATTCGTAGCACCAGAGTCAATCAGCCATTTACCTTGGGTAATGACGTGGGCACTACCTGACGTCGTGGCGACAGAAGCAGACAGCCGAGAAGAGGCGGAGGCCAAAGAAGGAGCATCACCGGAAGGGCGAAGATGAGGACGTTTCTGCCAGTAGCGGTCAACAGAATGGCCGGTGCGACCACAGTGAGAGCAAAGGAATCGGGACGACCCCCGGCCGCCGGAGTAACCACGACCACTAGAACCCCCCTTCTGAGCCTGATGAGCAAAGGGGTCCTGGGAAGGTGGGGAGGCCAACAGAGGCCGCTGAAGCAGCGAAGTAACAGCGGCAATGCGAGCTGCGGTGACATCCAAGGTAGGAGATTCCGCCTCACCCAGGATCTGTTGGCGGATCATATCATAGGAATCGGGAAGACGGAGAAGATAACAAACAACCAGGAGTTCCTTGGAAGTGTTTGTGTTGGTCGGCCAAGTCCGCCGAGAAGGGGCGATTTTGGAGGATTTCAGCACCAAGAGCCTGAACCTGCTGATAAGCCGCGACAGGAGACATAGAAGGGCGGACGAAGAGGTCCGCATAGAGAGTATAAATGCGGGACGTCTGGCACCCCTTGGAATAGAGAGCAGCAAGATGAAGCCAGGTGGCCTTGACCGTCTCATCATGACGAATGACGGGAAGGCACTCATCAGAGAGGCTGTTGGCCAGCCAAGTGCGAACAAGAGCATCACTCGCATCCCAGTCATCAAACTCAGGAGAGGTACGAGGAGGAGGGTCATCGGTGAGGTGATGACGCTTGCGCTGAGAGCGAAGAAGGAAGGTGAAAGAAACGCTCCAATCGGGATAGTTGGAGCCAACCAGCTTAGAAAGGGTGCCAAGGTTGCCCGAAGGAGGAGGTGGAGAAGGGGCTGCAGGAGTGGTGGAGAGAACGGGGGTGGTGAGACCGGAAGTAGTCATCGAATAGAGCAAGAAGCCGCAGCGGTTTAAACGGAAGAAGCCGCGCGAACACAAGCGGCCAGAAAGCAAACAAAGGCACAGCGGGAAAGAGGTCGCGCGGACTGAAAAATCCGAGCGAACAGAAGAGAAGAGGCAGCAAGAAGCAGCGACTAGAACAAGTCGCAAGCCGCGCGAACAGGGCAGCGGACAGAAGAGAAGTCAAGCCGCGAAGACAGGTCGCGTAAGGCAGAAAACAAGCCGCGAGAAGCAGAGAGCGCACACAAGCAGGAGGAAAACAGGGCGCTGCGAGAAGAAGGGGAAGAAGTCGAACGGCTAGAGGACAGGCCGCGCGAACAGAAGCAGAGCGCTGCGAGAAGAGGCGGCGACTTAGAAGAGACAAAAGAATCGCGCACACAGAGAGCAGCAACAAGGAGAGGAAGAGGCCGCGCGGACAGGGTGCAAACCGGTACGACAAGCCGCGCGGACAGGAAGACACAGAATCAGGAGGAGTAGATCGAGTCCTCTGATAACATGTTAAAAGTAGCGAACTAGCAAGAGAAAACGGATAGAGTTTTGAATAATTGAAATTTTATTATCCAAAAAAGATATCATTTACAAAGGTATGACCTCCTTTTTATAGAATGAAGGGGATATGAGAGAGTACAAATAAACAATGTGGGACTAAATATTTACAGTACTGGGCGGCTAGAAATATAGGAGACCGCATAGGCCGCGCGGTTAGACAAAGGAGTTAATCGCTCGACAACTACATCAGGATAGAACAGGACGCAACAGGAGATCGACAGACCGCCCGGTCTCCAGGCTTCTGAGGAGACCGCCAGACCACTCGATCAACAAACCGCTGGACAAGACCACAAGGCCGCCCGGTCTAATACTTCAACAACTACCAAGAGATATCTACAATGCTAGATACAAGTAGATTTGGATGGGATTGGGAGTGCAATATAGTGAAGGTAGACAGTGAAGATGTTTGGGCAAATTATATTCAGGTAATATTTTAAGTTAAAAATTAAATTTATATTTTTTGTCAATTTAATATTTAATGAGTCTAATCTACTCAAAATTTGTAGGCACACCCGACAGTAAAACATTATCGTAGCAAAGTGATCGTGAATTGGGGCGACTTAGCTATGATATGTGAGATTGATAGAGCTACCAGAGCTAATGCTGCAACTGCATCTGAGGCAATGAATGAGATCTACATTGACGTTTCAATGGACGATAATGTGAGATTGATAGAGCTACCAGAGCTAATACACGATTGTTTAGCTTATATATTCCAAACTCATATATATATATATATATATATATATATATATATATATATATATATATATATATATACTGTATATGAAGATGTATATTTGAATTCCTGAAATCAATCCGGATCATTAAATAGAAACCAATTGCTTGATCTCAATCTTTCTATAAAAAAAGAAATAGATAAAAAAATAAATATAGCCTTCCTAAACCTACTGTCATGAAAGGACCAGACAACCAGAGAAAGAGAGGGAGAGAGCGAGAGAAAGAAATAGAGAGAGGAGAGAAGGGGAGAGAGGGCATGACAGATAAAAGAGAGAGGGAGAGAGAGACACAGAGGCATGGAGAGAAATAAAAATTGAACAATACAATACATATATTTTATATAATTTAACATATCCTAATCTAAATATATTATTATTTTTATATAGTATTATAGATATTAGAATTATAACGAGAGGAAGAGAGAGAAATAAAAAGAGCGGAGAGAGAGAGAGAAAAAAAAATTAATTTTTGTACGTAAAAGCGGACATTGTTTTACAAAATAAAAATTGTAGCCTGAAAGCATCGAGCACGGGCTACGTGTGTGTGTGTGTGTGTGTGTGTGTGTGCGCGTGCGTGCGTGCGCGCATGCGTCATATGCGGGTAACTTTATGTGCGAACGTATTGACAACAAAAAAGGGGGGTCAAGATAGCTTCAAATCAAAAAGTGATCAAAATAAAAGTTGTAGATCTCGTCGATACGAACAACTTTCATGTTGAATATTTTTTGATTTGGAGCTGTTTTGACCTTCGATTTGGGGATCGAAATCTGGGACGGTGAGATTGCTACATGTCGAATTATACAAATAATACATGCATTTTGTAGTCAAAAACGAGATCTACAACTTTGATGTTGAACCTTTTTCTAAAATTTGCATGGTTTAGCCGGAATCTGGTTAGAAAGGTTGCTGGGTCGAATTTTAAAATTTATTATTATTATATTCATTTCAAGTCAGCAATCTTTCAGGCGAGATTCCGGTCAAACCGTGCAAATTTTGAAAGAATGTTCAACATAAAAGTTGTAGATCTCGTTCTTGAGTACAAAATCCATTTATTATTTGTCTAATTCCGATATGCATTGTGTGAGAACAAGCTCAAAATTTTTATTCTTAAAAAAACTTTAGCTTATATATGTTATTTTGTATGACTGTATATATATATATATATATATATATATATATATATATATATATATATATATATATATATATATATATATATATATATATATATATATATATTCACTATTGTAAGGGAAAATTTATCTTTGGTGAAACATTCAAAAATATCAATTATGTCCTCATTTTTATATTTTAATGAGTTGACATATATTATAATTTATTTCAAAGAAATTAAAATACAATGTCCATTTAAGTAATTATACTATCAAAAAAATAAGAAGTAATGATGGAAATTCATTTAAATTCAAAAAACATTTAGTAGAGTTCCTACACCTACTATGATAGGTTGTCATTAGGCATGTTAGCGGTCTATTCAAGGAAAGTTGTCATTAGGCATTTCAGTGGTATTTTTGAGATGATGACATTAAATCAATCAACTTTATTAAAGTCAAAATTAATATTTTTAGGTCAAAACATATATTATTTTACAAAATAAAAATTGTAATATTTATGTATAATTTTTTACGATCATTTTGAGTACTGATATGTATATGCTGCGAGCGAAACCCGCCTTGATGGGGCGGACGAAACCCGTCATCGCCGGTCCGGTACTGTCGCCCATATGATGTTGCATGTCGGGGCCAGGTTGATGCATGCGCAACGCGCAGACGCATTGAGTACGAGCGAAGCCCGCGTAGAGGCGAGTAAAGCCCTCCTGGATGCGGCCGAAGGCCGCCCGAGAGCATCGAGCCGGGGCGGGCGAAACCCGCCGTCGCCGGCCGGATACTGTTGCGCCTGGCCTTAGTGGCGGAGCCCCGTGTCGGGCACTCGTGTGTGTGTGTATATATATATATATTGTTAAAATTCAACAATCTGGCGCTACTACCACGTTGAATTTTCTTCAGGTGGTCAGCAGGATAGTCTAAAGCCAAATTAATGTTCTCAGAACTATCCAGTTCACACCTTGATCACGCGTGTACAACCCCGTGTCCGGCGAGCGGGTCCCGCCAGGGAGGTCGAGCAGACCGAGTCCCGCGACCCGCACCCGAACGGCAAGACAGATGAACGGCAGAAGGCCTGGCCCGCTCTCGCCCATTTCAGGCGGGCGAGTCAGCGAGGCGAGCGAGCAGGTCGCGCGGAGAGCCCGGCGAGGCGAGCGTGCCGACCGGGGTCGCAGTCGCCGCCGGCCAGCCCCCACTCGCGACCTGACCGCCGATCCGCCCCGGCAGAAGACAGGCAGGTCGCGACGGTCCGGCTCGCGCTCGCCTAGGGGGATAGGCGAGCCACCAGAGCCGGGTCGCGCCCTCCTCCCGCGGGAGGAATTGGAGGCGAGCTGACTCCCCATGGGTGCGAATAGCTACTCAGAACAGCGGAGTTTGGCTGTTGGCAGACCAGGTTGGACTGCGCATAGCTGCTCAGGACAGCGGAGTTGGGCTATTGGCACCAAAGTGTTGAAACCGGAATCCGGCCTCTTGTGGAGTTCGACCCTTGGGGAAGGGGTGGTCTCGCGCCTACTTTGCTCCTGCAAGAAAAACGACGAAAGAGACAAGAAAGAACAGACCCAAGGGCTCGGCAGGGAGGTCCCTCCACAAACCCGAAAGATCCCTGAGCGCTTCCCCTCCTTAGCCAGAAGCCGAGCTTAGGTACCTTCAGAGAGCACTCGAAAATGAGAGTCAGGAGGCACTGAAAGCGTGCCCTCTGAGGTACCCCTTGGGTCTTATTTATAGATTTTCAGAACCTGAACTGCCAATAACCAAAAGAACTGACCTGGAAATACCAAAAAGCCCTCGGTTGGGTCTGCCAATAGCCAAACTCCGCTGTCCTGAGCAGCTATGCGCAGTCCAACCTGGTCTGCCAACAGCCAAATTCCGCTGTTCTGAGTAGCTATTCGCACCCATGGGGAGTCAGCTCGCCTCCAATTCCTCCCGCGGGAGGCGGGCGCGACCCGGCTCTGGTGGCTGGCCTATCCCCCTGGGCGAGCGCGAGCCGGACCGTCGCGACCTGCCTGTCTTCTGCCGGGGCGGATCGGCGGCCAGGTCGCGAGTGGGGGCTGGCCGGCGGCGACTGCGACCCCGGTCGGCTCGCTCGCCTCGCCGGGCTCTCCGCGCGACCTGCTCGCTCGCCTCGCTGACTCGCCCGCCTGAAATGGGCGAGAGCGGGCCAGGCCTTCTGCCGTTCATCTGTCTTGCCGTTCGGGTGCGGGTCGCGGGACTCGGTCTGCTCGACCTCCCTGGCGGGACCCGCTCGCCGGACACGGGGTTGTACAACGCGGAACATATTTCATGGACCTTGAAGTGAGCATGAGTTATCTCAACTGAAGTCAATCAACCAGCAACCACATGCAGTACACGCGTCTTTATTGATTCACAACTAACTTCTCTACACAGCGAGACATACATGGTGAGACATGCTTCACCAAACAACACCCAAGGGAAAGCAGAGACTACAAAAACAAGGCAAGAGAAAACAAGCAGCGCAGACTCAACTACAAGACGCCGGTCTACTACTGTGGAGTTCGCTCAGTCCGCCAGGTCACCAGTCCGCAACCCAAGCCGCGCAGACTACACCTTATTCCAATGTTAGCTCTAGTCGTCGATCTGCAAGCCGCCTGACCGCAAGGTCGCCTAGCCGCCTTACCGCACAAGCTGCGATGCCGAATAGAAGAGTCCGCCTGAAGCAGGCGACTTCTTGAACCCCGAATCAAGTTGCTAAAGAGAAGTCCGTCTGGTCGCTGTCCGCGAACTGCTGTTTTCCGCCTGTTGCTTAACCGCAGAGTCCGCACTGTCTCTGACCGCAATCAGAGCCAAGTCCCGACTTTCCAGTTCTATCCGCACAATGCATAGAGGTTCACCAATTCCTGATGTGACAGGGGTCCTATTTATAGGCACGATGATGAGAGTGGTCACCGCCCTAGCCGATAGGATTACTGTCACATCCTGCAGCAAGACTTCTCCACAGTCCGCGGATACATACCAGTCCGTCGCACCTTAGCAAGATAGCCAGCCTGCCTAGCTTCTCCAAGGCCGGACTCCAATTTCTAGTCGGCCTGTCACTAAAAGCCAAGCCGCCAAGACATCACCAAGGCCGGACAACAACACCAGTCCGCCTTGTCGCCAAGGGCCAAGCCAGGACCACCACAACCGAACTCCTCAGCAACAGTCCGCTAATCCGCGGACACAACACTTCAGTTCGTCAATCCCGAGCCTACGGCTTCGCCACCAAGGCAACTGCCGGACTCAGACGGACATGCTATTCCAGTCCGCCCACACTATGGACAGCACTAGTCTGCATACCCTGCAGACAACTCCAGTCCGCAAGCCGAGTCCATAGCCTTGTTACGAAGACACCTTCCGGACTCAGCGGACTCCATCTCCAGTCTGCTTACACAACAAACTTCTAGTCCGCATATACCGCAGACTACTCTAGTCCGCATATCCCGCAGACTGCTCCACTCCGCATATCCCAAGTCCACAGCCATGCCAGCAAGGCAGCTGTCGGACTCAGCGGACACCCTGCTTCAGTCCGCACATCCCGAGCCCACAAATTTGCCACAAAAGCTCCTGCCGGACTCACCTGACACCTGACATCAGTTCGCCCACAGTTGCAGACACAACCTCCAGTCCGCTCATCCCCAAACTCGCAACCAAGGCACATGCCCTTCTGCCGAGCTTGGTATACTGAGAAGCAGTCCGTGCTCCACTGCGCGATTTCCCCGGAC
Organism: Platanthera guangdongensis; assembly: GCA_039583875.1. NCBI lineage: Eukaryota > Viridiplantae > Streptophyta > Magnoliopsida > Asparagales > Orchidaceae > Platanthera > Platanthera guangdongensis. The sequence continues at coordinate 113,633,128 of CM077149.1, read as the reverse complement.
TGAGCCAAACATGGAGTTGGTTCAAACCCAACCAAGTCTACGTCACTGGCCACAAGGGCCAGTCCGCACTTACTGGCGGACACTGGATTCAGTCCGCCTGTCCCGGCGAACTCCAGTATCAGTCCTCACTGACTGGCGGTCTCCGCGGCTTCCACTTGCCGCTGCATCGGAGCAAGACCAAGGCAACTGCTAAACCGGTCTGCCGAGCTCCAGTTCTTTAGTCTGCTTCATGCCGGACTCCGTGGCTAGAGTTTCTATCTGCCTGGTTACTTCCGGGGATCCAACTGCCTGCTGAGCACAAGCCGACCTGGCTAACCACCACTGCTGTCCGCGTAGTCCGCGCGAACAGACCGCCCAGGACGCTATAGAGCAAATCGTCTGCCACATCCCTGCCGACTTAGCAGTCCGCCAATCCTGTCCGCGTAGTCCGCGCGGATAGGTCCAAGTGATCCATTCACCCACTTTCACTTCACAAATTTCAACACTTCCCCTTGGAGTGAGAAGTGGTGAATAACTCCAGCAGCTCCCGTAACCTTGCACCTGATCCCTCTGATAACATCTACGAAGAAATGTCCAAGACATAGTCGTCTCCCCGCATATCATGGACCATGAGGGAGCCCTCCAGCATCTCCCAAAAGGAGTCATGCTTCCCTCTGCCTTCTTCAGCTTCAACCTCCACTCATGCATCACAGGAGTTTCACCAACTACCTTAGGCACAAAAGCCCAAGCCTCATTACCACTGAGAGAAGTCATCTCTTCAGCCTTGGTGTCAACCACCTCATTGATTCTAGTGGGGTCATCACAGCCGAAAGATACTTGCTCGACCTGAGGGCTAGCCAGGAAACATGGGATCAAGCCCACCATGTTCCATTCACTATATCGACTTGGTGGCTTACTGATCCTCTTCGATCTCCGAAGAACCTGATCACGGCTAACCACCTCCGGTGCTCCTGAACCAGCTCCGTTCCCGGGCAAACCCGGAACAATGCTCCCCTTGCTCCTTGAACAAGATGCCTCCTCACTAGAACCAGGAGCACCTGGAGAAACGCTCCCCCTGCTACCTGAACCAGAAGACTCCCTCCCCTCTTGAACAAGAATTGCCTGGAACATCGCTCCCCCTGCTTCCTGAACCAGAAGCCTCCACCTTCGAGCCAGAAGTACCTGGAGCATTGCTCCCCTACTACCTGACCCTGACACCTTTACCCCGGAGCTAGAACAACTTGGAGCTCCTGGTGACTCAAGCAACTCCACATGAACCTTAGGAGAAGCCTCCTTCAGCCCACCATCTGACCCGCTCATCTCTAGATCCACATGAGAGCTACCTCAATACGACGTCAACTCATTGAAGACAACGTCTCTCGACACGATGAGTCTCTTCGTCGCAGGATCCATATACCTCCATCTTCTCCTTTGCTCATCATACCCAACAAAGATTAGCTTTGTCTTGAGAGCACCCGGAGAGTGTATGTAGCAGATAGATCCAAATACCCGTAGGTGCTTCATACTGGGCTTTACTCCGAACATCAGCTCATAAGGAGTCTTCACATAGATCGGACTAAGATGCATCTGATTGATGACATGAGCAGCACAGGCCATCCCTTCCGCCCAAAGAGCCTTAGGAACACATTTACTCTGAAGCCAATACTTGCAGGTCTCCGTTAACCAACAGATCATCTGAGCTGCAATACTGCCTTGCTGTGAAGTATATCCACAAGAAAGCTCCTTCCGGATCCCTTGCTTCCTGCAAAAGTTAGAGAACTTGGTTGAGCCAAACTCACCACCGATGCTTGTCCTCAACATCTTGATCCTCAGGCCAAGTTGCCATTCCACAAGCTTCTTGAACTCCACAAACAAGCGCATCATATTGGACTTCTTCTTCATGAAGTATACTCAAGTATACCTTGAATAGTCATCAACCAATATCAGGATGAACCTGCTGCCTCCAAAACTGGCGGTGACGGTCGGTCCAACCAGAGCACAATGGACAACTGCCAACAGTGCTTTACATCTGGATTGTGCCTTATCAACCATGAAGCTATAAGCTTCACTTTGCTGACATCCCGCACACTCCTGACCATCGCCATAGGACGTCAATCTAGGCAATCCTCTTACGAGTCTTCTTACTGTCATTGCTTTCAGCTTGTCCATCCCTACATGCTCCAGTCTTTCATGCCAGATAGCTGCACTAGCACTGGACTTCATCCGATCAGCACCAGAACTTGTTGAAGACCCAACAAAGTTCTTCTCCTTGCCTTCAACATGAGCTACGTTCGCCGAGAGCAACGTAACCTTGCACTCCTTCCTGAGGTGACCATGCTGCTTGCATTTATAGAACCTTGGTCCTTCCTTCCTCTTCCCATCACGCCTAAGAGAAACACTCCTCTCTTGTTGATGTTGATATGAAGTAGAAGGACCATCCTCCGCATCAACCTTCACCTCTTTCCTGAACAACCATCAAGGGAAGTGCAAACCTCCGCAGCTGACCGACATCCACTGATGTGGTCCAAGAGCTTCGATGAGATCACCTGCTTGAGAATAGACTCCGCTTTCGCATTTGTCTCCTTCCAAGCTCTCATCTCTTCAGCATTGCTAGCAGTAGCCTCTTGTCTTTTTGCTCCGCATACTACCTCCCAAAGGTCCTCGCCAAGAAGAAAGCTCTCCATACAAGACTTCCACCTATCAAAGTTCGTCTCTATAAGGACATCAATTCCAAGACAACTTGCATCTTCCACTGCCATGGTTATACCACTGGTTCCCTCTTCAAGGAGTAACAACCACTTCAGTTGATCGCTGCTTATCCACGCCAATCCAGCTTCGAGACCAAGTTCACTGCTCAAGCAACTGAACCTCCCTCTGATACCATGTTAAAATTCAACAACCTAGCATTACTACCACGTTGAATTTTCTCCATGTGGTCAGCAGGATAACCTAAAGCCAAATTAATATTCTCAGAACTATCCAGTTCACACCTTGATCACGCGGAACAAATTCCCTGGACCTTGAAGTGAGCAGGAGTTATCTCAACTGAAGTCAATCAACCAGCAACCACATGCAGTACAAGCGTCTTTATTGATTCACAGTTAACTTCTCTACACAGCGAGACATACATGGCGAGACATGCTTCACCAAACAACACCCAAGGGCAAGCAGAGACTACAAAAAACAAGACAAGAGAAAATAAGCCGCGCGGACTCAACTACAAGCCACATGTCTACTACTGTAGAGTCCGCTCAGTCCGCCAGGTCGCCAGTCCGCAACCCAAGCCGCACGGACTACACCTTATTCCAATGCTAGCTCTAGTCGTCGATCTACAAGCCGCCTGACCGCAAGGTCTCCTAGCCTCCAGACCGTACAAGCTGCGATGCCGAATAGAATAGTACGCCTGAAACAGATGACTTATTGAACCCCGAACCAAGTTGCCAAAGAGAAGACCGTATGGTCGCTGTCCGCGACCTGCTGTTTTCCGCCTATTGCTTAACCGCAGAGTCCACACTGTCCCTGACCGCAATCAGAGCCAAGTCCTGGCTTTCCAGCGCTATCCGCACAACGCATGGAAGTTCACCAATTCCTAATGTGACAGGGGTCCTATTTATAGGCACGATGATGAGTGTGGTCACCGCCCTAACCGATAGGATTACCGCCACATCCTGCAGCAAGACTTCTCTGCAGTCCGCGGATACATACCAGTCCGCCCCACCTGAGCAAGATAGCCAGCCCGCCTAGCTTCTCCAAGGCCGGACTCCAATTTCTAGTCCGCCTTGTCGCCAGAAGCCAAGCCGCCAAGACATCACCAAGGCCGGACATCAACACCAGTCTGTCTTGTCACCAAGGGCCAAGCCAGGACCACCACAGCCGGACTCCGCAGCAACAGTCCGCTAATCCGCGGACACAGCACTTCAGTCCGCCAATCCCGAGCCCACGGCTTCGCCACCAAGGCAACTGCCGGACTCAGGCGGACATGTTGTTCCAGTCCGCCCACACTATGGACATCACTAATTTGCATACCCTGCAGACAACTCCAGTTTGCAAGTCGAGTCCATAACCTTGTTACCAAGACACCTTCTGGACTCAGCAGACTCCAACTCCAGTCTGCTTACACAGCAAACTTCCAGTCCGCATATACCACAGACTACTCTAGTCCGCATATCCTGCAAACTGCTCCAGTCCGCATATCCCAAGTCCACAGCCACGCCAGCAAGGCAGCTGTCGGACTCAGCGGACACCCTGCTTCAGTCCGCACATCCCGATCCCACAGCTTTGCCACAAAAGCTCCTGCCGGACTCCGCGGACACCTGGCATCAGTCCGCCCACAGTTGCGGACACAACCTCCAGTCCGCTCATCCCCAAACTCGCAACCAAGGCACATGCACTTCTGCCGAGCTTGGCGGACTGAGAAGCAGTCCGCGCTCCAATGCGCGATTTCCCCGGATTTAGCCAAACATGGACTTGGTTCAGACCCAACCAAGTCCACGCCATTGGCCACAAGGGCCAGTCCGCACTTACTGGCGGACACTGGATTCAGTTCGTATGTCCCGGCGAACTCCAGTATCAGTCCGCACTGACTGGCGGTCTCCGCGGCTTCCACTTGCCGCTGCACCAGAGCAAGACCAAGTCAACTGTCAAACTGGTCTACCGAGCTCCAGTTCTTCAGTCTGCTTCATCCCGGACTCCGCGACTAGAGTTTCTATCCGCCCGGTTACTTCCTGGGATCCAACTGCCTGCTGAGCACAAGCCGACCTGGCTAACCGCCACTGTTGTCTGCGTAGTCCGTGCGAATAGACCGCCCAGGCCGCTATAGAGCAAACCGTCTGTCACATCCATGCCGACTTAGCAGTCCGCCAACCCTGTCCGCATAGTCCGCGCGGATAGGTCCAAGTGCTCCATTCACCCACTTTCACTTCACAAATTTCAATATATATATATATATATATATATATATATATATATATATATATATACAAGTGACAGTGCATGGATGCCCCGATGTGCTTAATGATAGTACCCCGATCACGATAGTGTCCTAACACGATGACATTCCCACCACTCATAGTTTCCCAAGAGAACGATGACATTATCAACGGTCTTATGAGTGAGGTTTTTTGAATGAAGGGTTATGATTGTGTGAGTGTCGTGCATTCATGCGCCTTCAGGATGATTTTGGGTCCCTTTAAGCAAGTGTGATTTGTGTGCGCGGCTCACTCGACTCGATTGACTTGTTTGAGCGTTTTGGTCAAAGTCCTACTGGTTGACTCAGAAATTTTTATGAGAAACCCCATCAAATGCTCCAAAAGTTTTGTGGGACCTTGGCAACCACTAACTAACAAATTGCGAGATGACAATCATGTGGTTGTCATTGGGAGGGGGATCTTGGCAACCACTAACTAAGAAATTGCTTTTATCTTTGTAGCAATAAGTGTTGCTTGGCGCAGTAAAGTGCTTTTGCGCGTTCTGTGGCCCTTGCAGCGTTTTAGAGTTGTTCTTATGTTTGATTCATGTGTATCTCGTCGAATTGGAAACGTTTTGTTGTTTCACTATTTTTGCTCGAACTTGTGAATTTGATGCAACACATTGAATATACGACTTCCATCAGGCATTAGTATTGGGGTCTGAAGCTTGAATATAATGTGAAGAGATGTTTGCCCCATTTGTCCAGATGGTGCTAGAGGACTCAAAGTCTGTTTTTGACTAAGTGATGTAGGAGGACTCGTGGTCCATCCTGAACGGAATTTGTGGGATGATTCAAGGCTTGCTATCATCTTAAGGAATAGGACTCAGGTTCTGTTCTATTGGAGGCAGCGAATGACCTTTGTTCGTTCATGTCTTAAAAGGACACATAGTCCATTCTATTGGTGGTAGTGAAGGAACTTTGTCCGTTCGAATCTCAGAATGACTCGAGTCTATTCTATTGGAGGGGGTGCAAAAGGACATTTGTCTATCTTGTCTTGATATTAGAAGAACATAGGGTCATTCTTTTAGGAGGTGCAAAAGGACATTTGTCTATATCGCCTTGAGAGTAGAAGGACACGAGGAGTGTTCATTCAAAAGGTGCAAAAGAACTTTTGTCCATCTCACATTGACGGACGAAGGACACGTGGTTCGTTCTTTCAGAAGGTGCAAAAAGGTCTTTGCCAATCTTGACTTGACAGTAAAAGGACATGGGATTCATTTTTTCTATAGAGCCAGGGTAGTTGACAAAACCAAAGAGACAGTTGCGATATTGTTGAGGGGGAAGGTACATGTGAGTGTGAGCTTGGTCTTGTGTTTTTCCTCCTAGGTACATGCGAGTGTGGCGCAGGTTCCACACATTTTATATTCGTGGGAGCGTCTTCTCGTCGGGAGCTCTCAGCTTATAGGTTCCAGGCATCACTATTAATGTGGCAATGAACGTTTGTTCTTATGATAGGGAGAGTTTGTCCTTCTAGGGGCCCTTGTCGACTGCCTCGAGGTTTTGGAGGACTGGTACCTGAAGCTAATTTCCCTTGGCTTTACCCACATGTCGTTGAAGCGGGCCTTGCATAAGATTCTAATCCGGGGCAATTTGTTGTTCTGTTTTGTCCCTGATCTCTAGGACTAAGTCATGACTTTCCCAAAAGAGCGTCTCGTTCTTTGTTCGGTCAAAAGCTTGGACGCGAATGCTTGGAATGTTGATGTCCACTAGTATGACTGTTTCTGACCCGTAGTAAATGTTGAAGGGTATCTTCTCTATCAGGGTCCTTTTTATTGTGTGATAAGCTTAAAATACGTTGGGAGGGGCGTCCACCCATTTCCCTCTGCCTCTTGGAGGCGTGTTTCAGTCCTTTATGGGTGGGGCGGTTAGTGACTGATGTCTAGTCGTTAGCTTGTGGTTGTACTATAGCTGTACGACAAAGCTTTTTCTTTAAATCCTCGCATAATTTTGTGAAAGCCTTCCCTGTAAATAGTGTCCCATTGTCAAAAATGATTGTTTCTGGAATGCCGAAGCGGTAGATGATGTTTTCTAGATGAACTGTTTGGCATTCTCCTTAATGATTTTGGCCAGCAGCTCCACCTTGACCCATTTAGAGAAGTAATTGACTGCCAAGATGATGAAATACCTCTTCTCGGAGGCCAATGGGAAAGGGCCAAGTAAATTAATCCTCCATTGCGTGAAGGGCCACACACTACGAAGTGGAGTGAGGCCGACATGGGACTGATGAGGAATGTTGGAATGAAGTTGACATCTTTTGAACTTTCAAATGAAGTCTAGGGTGTCCTACAAATCTGCGCCGCCTCATTCTCCAAAATCGTCAATGAGCTTTGGCACTAAAAGTTCATCCAACAAGGCTCCCCTTCTCCTATAGTGGTGACCACCCATGGGTCGTCGATGTAGGGACCGTTAATTAATTCTTCAAATCGGTGACGCCTTGAATAATATTTGACGGTGGAGCTTGCGAGCTTGGAAAGCACATCGACTCTAGTATTTTGCGCCCTAGAAATGCGAAAAATATGGTGTAATTTAAACATTTTAAGGATTGACTTTGCTAGCCGAAGATATTGCACGTGCTGCTTATTCTTGGCCTCGTAGTCTCCATCGCCCTGCGAGACCACCAGTTGAGAGTTCATACTTACGACTAAATTTTCTGCTCCGCAGTTGATGACCAAGCAAAAACTAGCGATCAAGGATTCATACTCCGCGACATTATTAGTGACTAGAAACTTCAACCTAAGCCCATACCTATGGGTGGCTCCTTTGGGTCTTGTTGACAACAAGCTCACGCCTTCCCCCTTGGCTCCAAACACCTCGTTGACATAAAAGATCCATTGCACAGGAGCTGAGCTATTGGGGTTCGACATTACCTCTGAGAGGATTGTGCATCCCATCATAAATTTTGCCAGAACTTGGGACTTTATGATGGGTCTTGGTAAAAATGGGATGTCAAACTCTTCCAGTTTCACTTCCCATAAAACTAGCCTCCACAATTCCTTCGATTTTTGTAGGATCGTGCGGAGCGGTAGCTGCATGAGCACCTTGATGGTGTCGGCATTGAAGTATGGCCCGAGTTTCCTTATAGATAATATTAGGGCTAGAGCCATTTGTCCGCTATGGGGTTTCTACTTTCGGTGTCTTATAGGACCTTATTGAGGTAATAAACTGGGTGTTGGACCCCTCCTCCTCCCTTTAACAAAGGCTGAGCTGTGCGCGTGCAACGACACTACCAAGTATAGATAAAGGGCTTCTCTGACGGTGGGCTTGGAGAGTAGTGGGAGAGAGGCTAGGTATTGCTTAAGGTGATCGAAGATGTTCAGACACTCATCCATCCAGTAAAATCTGATGTTGTGTTCCCGGTGGAGCACTATGAAGAATGTGAGATATTTTTTCCCTGTCCGAGTAATGAAATTGGAAAGTACGGTTACCCTTTTGTTGAGGCATTGAACCTCCTTGATGATGCGAGGGCTGACATGTCCTCCAATGCCTCGATCTTCTCAGGGTTGACCTCAATTCCTTGTTACGCCACCATGAAGCCTAGGAACTTCCTTTTTGTAACCCCAAATGCACATTTGAAGGGATTTCAGTGCATCAAGAAGCGGTGTAGAAGTTGGAAACACCTGTCTAAGTCTTTCAGATGGCGGCTGGGCCGAACGTTTGTCACCAACATGTTGTCGGTGTAAATATCCATGGATTGTACGATAAGATATTTGAATACCTTGTTCAATAATTTTTGGTACGTAGCTCTGACGTTCTTTAGTACAAATGACACCACTTTTGTACCATTACACCTCATTGTCTGTTCAGAAGGAGGCGTACTCCTTGTCCACCGGGTTTATCCAATTAATTTTGGTTGTACCCTGAGTACGCATCCATGAAATTGATAGTTAGTGTCTGACTATGGATTCAACAAGGTGATCGATGCGAGGAAGTGGGAAGTTGTCTTTCAGATAAACTTTATTGTGGTTGTTGTTGTCGACGCACATTCTCCACTTCTTGAAGGCTTTTTTTATCATAACCACGTTGGCGAGCCAGGGGGTACTCTACTTCTCAAATGAATTGCATAACCAAAAGCTTGTGAACTTATTCCTCTATTCTCTAGAGCAACTCTGGCGCAAAGTTGCGCTTCTTCTGGATCACAGACCTGCACGCAGGATTAACATTTAATGAATGTGTAATTATTCACATATCTACTCCGAGCATGTCATTAGAGCTTCAAATGAATATGTCCAGGTTTGCGCGTAAGAAGTTTACATACTCCTCCTGCTCCTTAGAGGACAGGAGTGACCCAATCTGTATTGTGCAGACGGGGTCTCATGTGATCGGTGGAACGTTGACGAGGCCTTCAACTGGCATTGCTCAATGCATGGTGTCCTCATTCTGAAGGCCAAAGTTGTCGATGTGAAGTGTCATGCCCCGCAATGGCCGATCCTGATTTAGATAACAAATATGTGCCATCCTCGGGTCCCTTCGAATGATGCCCATGCTGCCAAGGGTTAAGAACTTCCTTACGAGGTGTGGTATATAGGGAATCGCTCCAAACGCAGTCTGGAGAGGTTTGTCAAAGATGGCATTGTAGGCAGAGCTACACTCCATGACCAAGAACTGGATGTTGCATGTTGCTTGCCTCATGAATTCCCCATTTCCACTGGGAGGATGACCATACTGCGCACTAGGATTGGTTGATAATTGAACTCGTATATTGGTTCACTGGTCGGACGGAGACTTCCCTTTCAAATTTTCAAGCTCCAAAATGTGGACAAGAAAAGAATGTCGATTGAACTCCCATTATCCACGAGAATTATTTTGACATAGTGGCAAGGTTCTCTCATCCTTGCGCTGATGACGAGGAGATCTCGAAGTTGGGAGCTTGCCCGAACTTGGATAACTACGGCCTTTGCATGTTGCGATGTACCTTCAGCGTGATTCATCGTGCAAGCAGTGCAAAAATCCTCTTTTTCATCGTTGTTATTGATCGGGTGCGCTTGCGTTGAACAAGTATTGTCTTCAAAAATTCTTCAGAGCTTTGGGAATACCTTCCCACATACGATGCCAAACAATTACGGGTCACTAAGTTTTCCCCCGGTCTATAGAATCTGACTGCCTTATCTTGAGAGTGAGCTGAGAGCACAAACAATCAAATGAAAATCAAACGACAATGATACAATACGTTTTAGCTTGGAAAATCTGGAAAGGGTGAAAAACCACGTGGCATGATTCGTGTCAGGACAAAATTCACCAGTTCCTTTAAAGTTACGAGAGTTTGAGATCCTAAAAGGGTGACAAGCCACCTCTTCCTCTTATAATACTTGAAGGAAAGGAAAGAAGGAAAAAGACCGTCTTAAAGCGTCCACCAGAAGCGTTCTTCAATTCCTCTGTTGGTGCTTATGAGAGTGTCCACTGGAGCCTTTAGTGTGAGTAGACTTGAGTGCAAACAAAGAGAATTCAGAGCGAAGGAACGATCTAAGTCCCACGTACTCGTCGGAAAACCTCAGAGCTCTCTCGTCTCTCTGGTTACTTGTCTTCAAACAAAGGCATGCGAGCCTTTTTATAGTTTTGTTGAAGGGACGTGCTGGTAATTGCGCCCGACTTAATTAAGAGTAGACGAATGAAGTTGCTCGGTTCCAGTCACCGAGACCGCTAATTTCCCGGAAATGACGAACATGCCCCCCGGGCAGTTCGGGTGGCCCGAGCAAGTGCCCAAAGAGTTCATAAGGGCCGTGTGAGAAGGGGGGAGCGCGTCGTGCGTGCCACACGCATGATGTGCACGCTCCTGTGTGTTGTGTACACGCATGAGGGGCACATGTACAATGAACGTGGGGTCCCTTTTTGCTATGTGGCATACATGTGTGTGCCCTCGAGATTGTTTTGGCCCCCTTCGAGTGAACGCGGTCTGCGCATGCGGCTCACTAGATCAAATTGGTTTGTTTGAGCTTTTTGGTCAAAGTCCTACTGGTTTTGGCTTGCTTGGCACGTGCCACACCGTCGAGCGAGTTGCGGATCAAAAAGAGTGATGTCTGATCCAGAGCCGCAAGAAGCACTTCGGGGGCCAGAGAAGCTCCTAAATCATTTAGTAGGGCGAGCACCTAAGCTTGCCGTTCCTCCATCTGACAGTCCGCTCTTCCACCGAAGATACCAGTGAAGTGATGATCTCTTCAAGGCGCGGTGTACTGTCGACCTGTGAGTTGTCAGAGGCTTGATTGTCATATTCCTTGCAAGTTACCTAGTCCGTGGCGTGCGCCTCCTCTATTCATCACCGTTAGTTGGGGATGCTTGCTCAAGGCAAGCACAACCCTTAGAATTTGGTTGCAAAGTTGGGAACACCTTCCCACAGACGACGACAAACTATTGTGCATTGTCTCATCTTCCTTTGGTCTGGAGAATCAGACCTCCTTAGCTTCAAGTCAGATTGGGTGCGCAAACAGTCAAAAGTAAACCAAATACAATGACACGAGGGAATTTTAACGTGGAAAACCCGAAAAGGGTGAAAAATCACGTGGTAGGGCTGGTGCTGCGAAAATCCACTATCTTCATTGAGTTTGCAAGTGTTCGAGTTCTCTGGAGGGTGACAAATCATCCCTCCGCTTTGGAGAGAGCATCTACAAAAGTGTCCATGAGTGCGTTCTTTTAAGTCTTTTCCCGTGCCTGCTGCTACGTCCACAAGAGCATTGAGCGTGAGCAGACTAGAAAGGGAGTAGAGCGAATTCAGAGCGATGTAACGATCTAAATCCCACGTGCTCGCCGGATAACCTAAGAGCTCTCTCGAGTCTCTCAAGTAGCTTCTCTTCAAATGAAGCATGAAAGCTTTTTCATAGCTTTCTTAAAGGGACGCGTTGGTAATTGTGCTCGACTGAAACTTGAGTTGGCAAGTGAGGTTGCTCCATTTGATCATCTGGATCACCAATTTTCTCGAAATGATGAACATGCCCACAAGCGGTCTGGACAACCCAGGTAAGTTGCCCAACGACAGTGTGGCGGCAGAGACGGCGACGGTGCGCCGGAAGGCGGCAACACGCGCAGTACGTGCTGGTTGTGCCGAGCGCATATGCCAACCACGCGCGCGGGGACCGTGCTCGTGTAGGCTGGTCATGTGGGCGCGTGCTAGTAGAAGCTCTCAGGCCATGCGTGGTGCTCGTGTGTGCTTGGTTTCTTCCCCTCTTTTGGGGTAATTTTGGACCCTTCAAGCGGGAGCAGCTTGTGTGTGTCGTTCACTTGATCAGGTCGACTTGCTTGAATGTTTCAATCCAATTTAACTCGGAAACCTTTACGGAAAACCCCATCAGACGCCATCAAGTCACTTCGACGACTTGAGCATAGTAGTTCGGCAACCTTCACATATCAACTTAGTATTCGTGGTAAATCAGCTCGTGGACCTCAGCTGATCGCACATCAGAACACCTCATCTGGTTACCTCGACGACCTCAGCATATCAACTCGACAACCTCAATGGATCAGCTCGCTGACCTAGTATGCTCAACACGTCAAACTCTCATTGACCCCGTATGGGGTTGGGGTCAACCTTGTGGTAGAAAGATACCCTAATTGCTTTTTCCTATAAATGACCCCATTGTACAAGTGCGATGCAGTTCACACACTGCAAGAGTCGTCCATTTAAAGATTTGGTGACCTCAATTGTCTTTCCCCGAGTTTGCACAATACTTGATTCAAAAGGAAGGTTCTTATACGCTCGTATGTAGCGGAACATCCACAATATAAAGCGAACACCTCATCAAGCAGTGAAATAGCCTTTTATTCTCCTATTTGCTACTTATTTTCACGCTCACTCCTGAACTAATAGATCTTTGTCCATACTACAGTCTGAACTTTGCGAGCTAAAACCCTGTCTCCTTGCAACTAAAATCTCGGCTCCAACAAAACCAACTACAGTTGAACCCTAGAAACCTTACCCGATACCGTGGATCCAATGAATCATTCATATCCCAAATCATTCGATTCGGAACATCTAAATGAAGGGGATGGTAGGTTGGATGCTTATTCACAGGAAGAGAAGCACAGTTGCAGCTAGCAGACCTTTAATGGATTACTAAGAACTAGAATGCCTCTCAATTTCGCACGCATTCAAATAAAATTCAACTTGAATAAAAAATTCAGTAAAAATCTGAACTTGAATAAGAAATTCACTGAAAATGACAACAATTGGCTCAGAATTGGGCTACTTGCCCAAACATGTACCTATCAGTTAAGTTCACTTGCAAACAGAATGAAGGGGAAGGTTATCTAAAAATGAAGATGCAAAGCTGATACCTTCATCCTGCTGTCAGATACAAATGAATTCAATCATCCTGTAAATTCTCTACTAAGGAAAAAACTTCACACTTGAATCAGCTCACAGTAAACATTCCTAACAAAATAAGAGTGAAGGGCATATCTGTACACACAGCAAGGGTTTTAGGAAATATAGGCAAACTTTATCCTGCATTTTTGCAAGAGGTTGCTGAGGACTCAACCTGTGACCTCAAGGTCAAACGACAACATCTTAATTTGTGCGCCAAGGCTCCCCTTCTAACAAAATAAGAGTGTTTTAAAAACAAAATTATGAACTAAAAGCAAACATAAACATCTCAGAAGTAGGTGGGTGGAAGCCTCAATAGAGAAGGTCTCTTAAGAAACAACATATTTGGTACAGTATTTCAAATAATCTACATTCTACTACCGGGAGTTAGAAACTAAACTCCCCTGCTACAAAAACTCAATAATACATTTCAAAAGAAATCAAATTCAAGATAGTTTTCCAAATCTTTATAATCAATCCCACCAGCAGCCTTTTCGCTGGTTGGAGCAATCTTCGCTGAAGCCCGTTGGATATCCACCCGCTTTGGGATTTCAGGAGGGATAGCACATCTTATCAGCGCCCAATTCACGCCATCAAAGAACGAATGCTGCTTAATCTCGTCGCACCTCGCTTGTATGCAAGCCGGTGCTGCGGGTCCTTCACAAGCAACCCTTTTATCAGATCTCTAGCAGAAGAGCTCACCATAGGAAAATCCGGAAACCGTAGCGGCTGGCCGACGACATTGAACAATGTCGCTCGGTTCCCAGACCCCTTGAACGGAGTCTTGCCGAACATAAGCTCGTACAAGAAGATGCCAAAGGTCCACCAGTCCACCGCACTGCCGTGCCCCTCGCCCTTGATGATTTCGGGGGCCAAGTACTCGTGTGTTCCGACGAACGACATAGATCTGGCATCTGTTGGTTCTGCTACGAGCTCGGGCAGCGGAGTGACCTGGTGTCCAATGTCTGCTTTCGGTTTTCGCTCCTTCTTGGATTTGGAGGAGAAGAGGCCAGGGCCAAAGCAGCTCGTAGGGGCCACGCACGAAGGCTGGATGCATGATGGCTGGATGCAAGCAGGCTGCGCACAGTAAGCCTGGTTGTTGTTTTTTCTCGACAGCTCCGAATCTGGATTGGAGGATTTGATGAGAGTCGGGTTTACTGCACACCTGAGAGAGAGGTCAAAATCGGAAAGCATGATGTGGCCGTCTTCTCGAACAAGAACATTTTCAGGCTTGAGATCTCGATAGATGATGCCTAACATGTGCAGGTATTCGAGGGCAAGGAGTACCTCGGCCACATAAAATCTGCAAGGTAATAATGAAACAGCAGCAATCATTGGGAAAAAAAATCTGATGGTGAATCAATATAAGAAAAATGGAAAAAAGAGAAAATGGCAAATTTTGGATAATTACATAGACCTCCACTCTAATTTTCAAAATTACCAAAACCTCCCCCCTCTACCTTTACACTGTCAGCATGCAAAATTGTAAGGTAGTTTTTCCTAATTATTCCAAAGAAAATCTTTTAGTTAAATAAGGGAAGGGGTGGATGTAGCCAAGTGGAGTGATGGGTTAAATTTCAGTCATTCACCCATCACATTATTTCCAATTCCTAAGTTCAATTTTCAATATTCCTATTTACAACAAAAATTTAGGATTTTGACATATGTGTTTGGTGTTGATGCAACTATGCAAGTAATTGTGCAGAAAATTTTCTTCCAATCTTTTATAAATTCTTAATGCAGCCAACAAAGTTAACCACTATCACATGCCAAAAAACATCTACCCCGTGAAAAAAAAGTCTCCACTACCCAATAGCTTTCACCAACCAACAGACAGAGACCATGTGATGCAGGACCGGCGTCACACCAGCCCTGCCACTTGGCGCCTGGAGTCACACCAGCCCAGGAGGCCCACCATGGCGTCACACCATGGCGGCTTTAATCAGGCCCGCGGGCCGTACACCCCAACCCATCTCACGAGCCCAACCACAGGCGTCGGCGGGTTGTTGAAGCCGGGATTCGATCCCTGCACCCCCTTGATAAAGCATTCTCAGGCGAATGCTCATCAACCAACTGAGCCGCGACTCAGTTGGTTATGGTAGTCCGCCTGAGGACTACTTTATCAAGGCGGGTGTGTTGCGATCGAGACCCCGCAAAAACCTTCGGCATTCCTGTGGTGGGACCCCGAGATGGGTTTGGGTGCATGGGTCGCAGCCCTGATAAAGCCCACATGGTGCGACGTCATGTTGGGCGCCCGGACTGTGTGACGCAAGGCCGGGTGGCGGGCCTGGTGTGACTCTGGGTGCTGCATCACCATGAAGGTGCATCAATCAAGAATTCTCACAGCAGTTAAGTTAGCAAGCCCTCTATCAACTCACTCAATGACTCGGTAGAAGAAAAAGAATATGGAGGGCAATGGTGGTGGTGAGATGAGATAAAGCCAACGAGTGTTCTACCTAGGGTCATGGCACACACTCAAATGCCATGTCTTGTTTTGGTTAGAATCCAAACATCCAACATAGAACCAATTGTTTGGATGCGGAGAGACTCGGAATCTATATTAAGTGCACAAGATTATGCTAGCTTCCTGATGTGAGACTACTCTCAACACACCTATTCACGTGTAGGTCGGCCTTTAACAAATGTTTTTTTTTAATTAGGTGGCAAGGAAATGGGCCGTTAGGCCTATATTGCACTGATACCGTGGTCCATGTTAGAATCCAAACATCTAGCCGTGAACTAATTGGTTGTAGGTAGAAAGGCCAGGATCTATATTAAGTGCACAAGACTATGTTAGCTTCCGAATGTGAGACTATTCTCAACACTTACAACCTGCAACAACAATTTCCCTTGGAAAGAAAAAGGCATTTATGAATTGATCAATACAGACCTTGCCTTCGGAGCGAACTATTCAGTAGTGGGTAAAGAAGCAGGAGAACCGGCTAGCCACGCATTCAGTCACTTGGGAGATTATTTCATGATAGCAAACTACATTCTTAGTTCTCAAGTTTAAACAATATAAAACAGTAAATTACATTTTAATACAGAGTTGTTAAACATAAGATGTGGAATATGTTTTCTATATATCTACGAAGCACGGATACACCAAATTTAAGGTCATACCCGTACAGGGTACGTTTTTGGCACTGGTATGTGTACTGCACGCCCAAACAAGCATAATATCGTTGTTTTAGGGTTTTGCGGTTCATTTCATTTGATCCCTCTCAATTTCTCTCCCAATCCCGCTTGCTCCACGCTGTTGTCGCGGCTCCCACTGCCGCTTCAGCCGCCACTCCATGCTTCCGCCGCTCCACTCTGCCACTGCTGCCACCATTCAATGTTGATGCTGCTCCAGAGTCCAAATTACCCCCGCTCTCCCGATCATCAGCCCTGCTCGTAAGATCCTTCTCCTCCTCTTGTTCTTCTTATATCTCCTTTTTCTTCTTTCTCCTCTTCTTCCTCCTCCTCCTCTTCCTCTTCTTCCTCCTACTCTTCTTCTTCTTCTTCTTCCTCCTCTTCTTCTTTTGCTTTTTCTTCTTTTGCTTTTTCTTCTTTCTCCTCTTCTTCCTCTTCTTCTTCTTTCTCCTCCTCATTTCAGAAATCTTATAAACATGTACATACTTGCAACAAATCTGTCCAGATTTCAGATTATATAATTTGGGCAAATTTGATTTCTATAAGAAATCTGGACAGAAATCTGTCCAGAGTTATTTCTCAGATTTCTTTTGTTATTTTATTTCAAATACAGATTTTATAATGGCATTTGTGATATACACATATATTTATTATATTTAATACAACATATCTCGCCATACCTGCAAATGTGGTTTTTAAATTTTACCGTACCGCCGCAACGAATATGTGTCATACCCGTACCCGTGCTTCCTAGCCATATATGCATTCCAATGTTTGATGTGTTACTGCAATCAGATGACTCAGATTTCCATGACATACATACGAAGCCTAATTAAAAGTCAATGTGAATGAAGGATAAAGAGATTAAGGCTCCGTTTGGAAGAGCGTTGTCAGTGGTTTTAGTGAAAAATAGAGCTTTAGTGAGAAACGGAGCCACCACCTTTTCGTGAGAAATGGAGTTCCCACCTTTCAGAGAAAAATGGAGCTCCCACCTTTACGAGAGAAATGGAGCTCCAAAAAGAAGGTTTACCAAACTAATTAATTTCTCTAGTGTTTTTTCCTCCCACCAAAATGGAGTTCAAACACTCAACAAACAGGACTAAATATAGAAGAGAAGCAGATACTCTATGAAGGGATCACACAACCACATACTATGCACACATATCAAACTAAACTTTTAAAGGATTACTAAAATTCACAGCGTTTTAAATAAAAGGGCCTACAATGCAGCAATCAGAACAGTCTAAAGCATCTCTTTCTCTTGCTTTCCAAGGAGAACATAAATATTATATAAATAAGTTGATATCTAGTGGAAATAATTTAGAGATACTATATTCAATATATTATCTTCCAAAATATTTAGATCCCGATGCTTTGATTAAGTTAGAAAAATTAGAATTGATGATAATAGAATATTATACAGACAAAGGTATCAGGAGGGATGAATATGAGAAACTGTTCAACCAAAATTTAAGTGATGCAGGCACCTTGAATTTATACGGATTCGGGCTGCGAATAGCTGGAAGTCCCCCCCCCCCCCCCCCCCCCACCCACCCACTAACCTAGTGGGGGTCATGGGAGCTAAGTGGGTTGACCAAAGTCAACCCCACTAACCCCATGGTGGGAACCACCCCAACCGCTCCGCGCGTCCCGCGAGCGGTAAATCCGCCGCACCGAACCGCCGCGAGGCCCAGCGGCCGCCGGCCGCATTCGTGAGGCCGAGCGGGCGGCCGGCCACCGCTCGCGTGGCCGCCATCGCCCGACTGCGAGGCCAAGCAGGCGGCCGGCTACCCGGCCGACCACCGCTCGACTGGACGCCGCCACGCGGCTGTGCGCCCCGCGCACGTCCGACCGTGCACCTCACACGAGGCCAAGTGGGCAGTAGGCCGCGCGGCCGAGTGGGAGGGCACCTTTCAGACAGCCACCGCAAGGACCGACATCCTCAGCCGGCAGATCAGACGACCCTCATCGAACGGACCTCGTCGTCGGCCGACCCCTTCGCCGCAGCCGGTCGGTTCTCCTCCAGTCATCCCCCTTTGCCGCCTCCGGACGGTCCTCCGCCGTCTGATAACCGCCACTCGATCTCCACCTTCCGATCGCCATGTAGCCACCCATTAAGGGGGTGCACATAACCAAATATTATAATTGGCGTGCGTATAATAAATCTCCCAAAAATGCCCGCAATAAAAAATAAGATATTGGTCTGCGTATAACACATAAAGCGGTTATGGTGTGTGGATAGCCGTGTAACCACCATAACCACCCTGAAAACCTATAAATAGGACCCCATGGCCCTCCTTCAATCCATTTTCTCCTCTCGCGTCTCCTCCTACGCACAAGAGAGCTTCCTTGAAGGTCTCCTTGCGTCTTGGAAGAATCCTTCAAAGATTTTCGAGCGCCTTAGAAGATTATTCGAAGATCTTCGATCTTCTTCTAGCATCTCTGTGCACGTTCTGCTCTGCGCACGTTCCACCCGGCGCGCGTCCCGCTCAGCGCATGTTCCACATTGCGTGCAGCCGTGCACTTCCCAACGCACTAAGCACACTCCGAGCACATTGCGCCCTCCAGTCAGCAGCAAGCCCTCCAGTCAACAGTAAGTTTTCCAGTCAACAACAAGTTCTCCGCTCCAGACTCCACTATGTGCAACAAGAGACAAGTCGCAGACCAGAAGACACGCAGAGCGCGTCCCTCTAGCGTTTAAGCAACAACCAAAGACTCGAGAGTGCAACGTCCTCCTTTGTGCAGGAAGAAATACTTAGATCTGTAAGCGGTGGTATGTCACCCTCAGTGCTTTTATCTCCTCCCCCAACAATTATAACGAGAGGCGGTCTATCGCCCTCGAGTTCTCTAAAAAGCTTGTAACAACACAAGATAGTGAAAGTTTGGCCAGCACAACTCCGACCACGTGGTTTTTCACCTCTTTCTGGGATTTTCTACGTTAAAAAAATTGTCTTACTAGCCGTCACACTCATTTCATTCTAGGCGGACTATTTGCGCACTCGACCGCTCCAGAACTAAGACGATCCAATTTAGACCGATCTACCAAAAGCGTCGAGTTGGCCGCAACAAGAAGAAAGCATATGGGAGAGCACAACTAATAAAATAATGATGTATATTATACATTGATAATTTGATATAAGAAAGTGAAGTGGAATTAACTTTGAAAAACATGCATAAAGGTAAAGTTTTAGATCCCAATGAGGTATCTATTGAGATTGGAGAGTTATGAGAGAGACTGTAGTGGTTTAGTAGCCAATTATGTTCAATAAGATTTGAATAGTTATCAAGATGCTTAAAAAATGTATCCAAAGTAATGTCTTGCCAACTTCATTAATTAAAAGAGAAAGACACCAATAATAATATTACACGGTAACTTAATTAATATATTAACATTTAAAGGTAAACTAAAGAGACGCCTCTGAAATCTTCTCTCGACGAGGAGGCGTTTGCTTGAGGGCATACGTAACAATATGCCACCTTAAAAGTAGATCCTCTCTTCAAGGTTGATCCAAGGTGAGTGAATATTGTCCGGCAAAATCTAGCGGCGGTAACGGAGTGGGGCTTCCATGAGGCAGCAACTGATGGGGATCGCGAGACACATCGAATTATGCAATGATCGAAACCGTTCATCTTATGCGGATCGATCCGAGCATTATTTGTTATTTTCAGATTTCATTTCAAGTTGTATTTTTACTTATTTTTGAGTCGCAACGATCGGTCAATCATAGGCGTCCGTTCCCCCCCCCCCTAGTCTCTCATTTTGAGCATTGAAGAATGAAGTATTGAAGCCCATTCTTTGATCATCTCGGTGCCTAAGCCGAACGCCAGGTGTAAAGCTCGGGTTTATCCCCCATTTCTTTCATTTGGCTGGCCACTCCTATCTCCTCCTTCCTCTCCTTGGCCGACCATTCTCATACCCACATCCCCTTGTCGTGGATCCCCCTATCTCTCTTCCCACTTGAAGCAGCCGGCCACAAGGCTGTTAGATCTTCCTCCCTCCACTGGAAACAACCAACCAAATTTTTTCCTCCCCTCTACTAGAAGCAGCCAACCAATCTTCCACTTTCTCCTCCACAAGCAAAAGCTAACCAATCCTCCCCTCCTCCACAAAACAGCCCCCTCCCTAAGGATCCTCAACAAAACAACTCCTTTAACCCATACACTCCTTCAACAATCACTAAAGTACGTCTCCAGCCACCTCTGGTGGCCCTACTATACCTCTCATACCTATTTTCATCATTTAGAGTTTTTTGGCGATCGCCGGAAAATGTCTTTAGCAGCCGCCGCCATCACCGGCAACAACCTCCGGCCACTACCAGCCACCAACCTCCACCACCCCACATAACCAACATAAGTACCTCCTAACTACCCACTACCTCCTCCATCCCTACTCTCCTACAATTTAGGATTTAATTCCTAAAATTAAGCCTAGCCACTCCCCCACTCCCCTTACCCATAATAACCGGCCCCTCCACTCCCCTTACCCATAATAATCGGCCACTCCCCTATTCTCTCCCCCTGTTTTCACGTGGAATCACCGAAAATTCTCCTAACAGTTGGCCCAATTACCCTACATCAAGGCATCCAAATCCCACTACTTAGTCCTTACCCCCTTCATTTGCTGTTCTTTTCACGTGGAGCCACTGGAGCCTATTCTTTCCCTCCCAATTCCCTCGCTCCTTCCCTTAACCAGGAACCCCAATCAGCAGCCCTCCCTCCCCAACTCCTACCTCTCTACTTAACTGTTGTTGTTTTGCCCTTCCAAAACAGTCTAGCAAATTATCCCAAGCATCCCACGCCTCCCCTCACTCACCAATCTCCTTGAAACCTGCTTCCATCTGCCTCAAAATACTTCACTTGAATTGTCGGACTGGCTGTCCAGTGTCCTGGACAGTCAAAAACTGCTGCCCTCGCTGAAAACTACCTCCCAGCACCCTCCTTATTGCTGACCCTGTTTCTGGACAGCCCCAAACAGTTTCAGAGCTCTGAAATCAGCCCAGCAGCCCTCTAACACCACCTCCAGCCCTCCCCTGTACATTGTTTGCAAAGTTCAAGGTTTGTTTGTTAATTTCTTTACCATTGGATCGTGTGCTTGTTCTACTTGATAGATAGTGATTTATAGACTTTGTTTTAAATTGTCTTCAATGTCTTGGTCTTTGTAATTTAACACTTATCTAGTTATATGATTTTCTGGCACTCTTGCAATTATACGATTTCACGTGTTTCCATATTTGAAAGTTTTAACTATTTGTGGTCAATAAAATTAATATTGCTTTATAAATATCAGTCGTTGCGAATAAACCGTTGGATTCATGCATGATTGTATGTAGGAGCTCACTCACATTTTCGTCAGCACATAGGACCGTCCTGCATTAGCAACCTTGTGGAGGGCTAGTGTGTCAAAAATAGATCGTCTCATAGCAAAAACTGCAACAATGTAGAAAAAACGGTGGTGGTGGCAAACATGAGAAGGTAATTAGTGGGCTGAGAGCTAAAGATGTGTTCATGAGTCTGCTAGTAAAATAGTAGCAAAAGGTCCAGTGATATCGTGACTGTCGAAGGAAGATATGTTGGTGGTGTTGTGTGTGAGGAAGTTGGGGAGTAAGGAGGAGATCTTCGTGATGGCGAGAGTTGTACTTTGTGTGTGATTTACTTGGTGAAAGTGGGTGGTTTGGATGTGTTGTTGTGGGTGTATTGGAAATGATTAACGAGTGTTTGGAATGGGTTGGGGTCGGTTGACATTGTTCAGTATAGTAAGAGGGGTGGATATAAGATTTAATTTTTTTGTCATGGTGTATTCCGTGTGGGGCCCAAGGCAATTGGAAAAGAGGCATGGGCAAAGAAACACATCAATGATGATGTGAATGAGGATGTTGATGGAACAAAATGGCCAAGGTGTGATAGGAGGTAGATGGGATAGCGTGTAAAAAATAAGAAAGGAGTAGATTTGGGAAACAAATGAAGGTGGGAAATAATGTCTAAGATGAAGGCGGGGTAACAATTAGTGTGGAGGAAAGAAGAGTTGGGAACTAAATGGGGGCGTGGGTGTTGTTTGGAGCTGTATGCAGTGGCTTAGCTGGATGGGATGCAACGGCAGGACAGTAACGCTTGGAGTCTTGGACTGAACAATGAAGTTGAGGAAGGAGGAAGTATAAGGACATTGGGAATAATGGTGTTCGGGCGGAGGTATAGAAGGTTGTGAGGGTGAAGTAAGGGGCAGAAATTGTTCAGTGCAGAAGGCAGTATGAGTGGGGAGAGAGGCATCATGAGGGGGAAGTTTCCATGTTGTGGCTTGTCACGGGGAAAATAGTGAGGGTAGCATGGAGGGTGGAACCCGGGATGGGGGACCAAGAGTTGAGGTTGATGGGTATGGTAGGAAGTTATGTACTTAGCGATGAACAACGAGGGGAAAAGGTCGACATTATTGGGTGGTGCACATTGAAATGAGAGTTGACACGAGTTGTCATGGCAAGTTTTGGTGGTGGATCAATGGGTATTGAAGGAGTGTGTCGAATTGGGAGAGGTGGAGGGGGTTGGATCTGTGTGGAGAGGATATGGGAAGAAGAAGGAAGGTGCATGCAATGGTGATGGGTCATGGGAGTTAGATTAGGGTGGTCGGTGGATTATGAGAATGGGACAATATCTGGAGTGGAGGAGGTGGTGGAAGGAGTTGAGCATGAAGGAGGCATTTGAGTGCAGTGAGATTAGCTTCGATCATATTAAGAGTGACATGGAAAGAAATACAATTGAGTTCAACTCGACAAAGGGAATAAGAGGGTTGGATCCGAATGGCTGAAGGAGAAGGCGATGGGAGATGGTAGGTTGGACCAATTGTTACATAGGAAGAAGAAGGGAAAATGGATTGAACAAAGATTGCAAGAAGAGGAATGATTCAATACAAAGATGACATACTCCCCAGCTACACCTAGACGTTTTTATATAGAAAAGGAAGGACAGAGTAATAAGATTATAAGATAACTTGGTAATTAATATATTAATATTAAATGATAAACTAAAGAGCTCGATTCTTCTATCAATGATAAGGCATCTACTTGAGTGTATACATAACACAGTTGTAGGTGAGACATCTGTTGAAGTTGAAAGAAGAACGGGGGTAAGCGTTTGATAGATAATGAGCATAGAAATAATAAAATAAAATATATAATCTAGTAAATAATCATTAATCTGAACATTAAATGATACACGAAAGAGGATTTTAGATATTTTGAATTATACAAATTAGCACAAAACTCTAGTGTTAGGTTGTCAAAATGAAGTACTTCAAGAGTCCCATGTTAAAAGAGAATTATAAAGATTCAATATAAAGATCCAACTAAAGAAGACAATGATGGCCAACCAAGTTAATATGGTGGAAATGAGAATATTAAGATGTAAATATGATGAAACTAGGAAGACAGAATGAGAAATTATTGAAGTAGTGGCATGTCATACTATGAAATACACTAGAGCAAAACAGAAATGCAGAGAAAGGAACTGAAAGGTAAACAAACAAGCGCTAATTTTGCAAAAGAAAACTTATAAATGCAATAACAAAGACAGCATGAGATATAGTCCATACTTAACAGCATGCTCTGTAAAATACTTGGTCGGTTGCCTCTGCCGGAGGGTATGCAGATCACCTCCAGGACAGAACTCCATTACTAAACAGGAAAATTTATCAGTCTCAAAATGGGTATATAATGACGGAAGAAATGGATGGTCCAAGGTTTGCAATATTTCCCTTTCTATTTGGGCTCGAAGAAGCTTCTTGCGACTAGCCAGAGAACCCTTGTCCATAATTTTCATAGCAAAGTAACACTTTGTGCCACTCAGCTCTGAAAGGTATACACTCCCAATATCCCCACATCCCAATTTCTTCAGAAGCCTGAAATGTCTTAAACCGAGGACCCCATCTCTAGCCCTGACGGCCTGAATCGCTTCCCATCTTGAATCATTTGCCTTATGAGGCTTGTTAATGCTACCACTGAAGCTGCTAGAGGAGCTCTCATCACTGATATCACTGCTTGAGCTGGGCCTATACATGCTACTCTTCCCACTTTCAAAAAAATCAGCCTGCCCGCTGATCTTACCACTTCCACTAGTCTTTGCAAAGCTACTCTTCTCATCACTGACTTCCGCAGATGCTGAACTATCCTTTACGCAGCTCAGCTCAGAGATTTTCTTTTCATGATACCCATTCATTTCTGAGTTTTTTTGCCCATTTAATTTAAGTGTTTCTGATGCATCAATGGATTCCTTCAAATTTTCAATAGGGGAATGCAAGTTATTTGGTTCAGAAGAATGAATGGTCTTTAAAGGAATGCAGTCAGGCGAGGAAGCCTTGAGCGAGCACTTTGTATGTTGATTCAATCTCTCGTAATCTGTATCAGTGGTGGAAATCATGGCTATCTCAGGGCATGCAGATTCCAACAACCTTTTTGGAGCAGCAGGAATTTGCAAAAGTCTGTCATGATTCGACTCTGTTGTTTGATCATCAACTGATTTCATTTGTAGTCCAGAAATTTCTCGAGTGATAACTTTCAAAGACATTGATGAAAGCTTTATAATCCTATGTAACTTGTGCAGCCAACAACAATAAACGAAGCACCATTCCACAACATCGGCTGCAGATTCACTTACAACTTTTTCGCTTGGTAGTATATCCACACCTCGAGGAATAATCTGTCATCACATTGAAGTCGAAGGATTACAAACTATGCAAAGGAACACAGTTAACAGGATATATCAAAGCACAAAGATTGCATAGTTCTTATAAAAGAATGAGATAGCTAAGCTATATTTAGTGGAAAAACAACAATGAAGTAACGTCAACAAAAATCAACCAAATTACAAAGCCAAAGTCTCAGAAGACAATATTCAAGTGAGCTATACGGGAAAACGGTCAACTAACTTAAATGTAGCTTCTCTGTCCACAAACAAGAGGTCAAAAGTTAGAATCGACCAAA
The DNA here is from genome assembly GCA_039583875.1 of Platanthera guangdongensis. Classification (NCBI taxonomy): domain Eukaryota; kingdom Viridiplantae; phylum Streptophyta; class Magnoliopsida; order Asparagales; family Orchidaceae; genus Platanthera; species Platanthera guangdongensis. Next base: position 113,607,789 of record CM077149.1, on the reverse strand, counting down.
AGAAAATAAAGTTTGGAGCAATAACATTAACTAAACCAACTATTTTCTGAAAAAGCTTGAGTGTTGTTGTTGTTGTTGTTGTGCATTTGGTTCAATGTTGTCGTTTAAAGACATCTAAACAATCTATGTTATTTGAATGCAATTTATAAGATATCAATAACATATTCAGATGTCATTATTTGACAAAATGTTATTTAAACATAGAAAGCAAACACACCATCTTTATAGTAAGAATTGAAAGCAAGTTATGAACATTGCAGGCCAGTTTGGATATCAAAACCGCGGGACGGCGAGGAATGTCAATGCCTTCCAATTTCTTTCTGTTCGGCTCAGCCTCCATCATAGGCCGCAGGGGAGCTCCTCCGGAGCCCCCAGACAAGGCCGTGCATCCTCACCTTTAAAAGAACGCCCCTTTGTTAAAAAAAAATACTCCAACAGTCAAATATCAACTGATGAAGAAAGAATATATCTGAAAATCATAGATAGAAGACGCATCCTCACCAAATTTCAAATATTTTAAGAACATAAATGATCAACGAGTGCAAATTAGACAAAAACTAACCAGCGATCAAATTTCCAAATCCAAAAGCATAAACCAAACACAGATCTCAAAAACAACAGCATCCAGAATCCCAACTTCACAAGTATTGACTAGCAAAACCCCAGGTGCAAAAAAGAGAAGAAAAAGGCGGCATAAAAGAAAACCCTAGCAAACAGAAAGAGAAAAAGCGAGAAGAACAAACCCAGCACAAAGTGATTGATCTCCAAGCTTCCACGAAGAAGAGGGGGGGATGGGAACTGCGGGGAGAGACGCAGAAGGAACAAAAAAGCAGCAGAGCGGGTCAAAATGACGGACTTTGGTGGAGCTGTTGATTGCTTCTATGGAGAAAGGAGAAGACGGGGATTTCTCTGTGAATTAGTCCATTATTCTAGTTGATTGTCCCCAGCTTGATGAGACGAGAGCCGCTCATCAGTGATCGGACGGTGTGAGTGCTGGGGAGCTTTGTCTTTTTTCCCTCTCTGGTGTCTCACGGGGATTCAAATTTACCTTCTCCGCCATTACTGGCCCCCAAATATTCCTAGCAAAAGATACCCGACATTGCTTTTGTTCTTCGAATTTACAATGTCTTAAAGGTTGGTCCGGGTGGGGACGTGGGGTAGGGTTTTATGCTCAGTTTATTTGGGATTTTTTATACTAAATATCTTTGTTGTATTTTAAATTATGAGTGAGCAGAGTAACACAAGGTTATGGCCAACCGACAATCGCGACAGTATTTTGCTCATGACATTATCCTTGCGCTTGTATTTTGGTCATGACATTATCCTTGCATGCCGGCTGCTCGAATTTTTTTATCTATTATATTTATTGCGCTGTTACGTGCACATTATTTTTGGCTATGTGCACATCAAATTCTTCAAATAAAGGGCGATGTTATGTGCACGCTTGTACAACCCCGTATCCAGCGAATGGGGTCACCAGGAACCAGACCGGCCGGCTTCCTTTCCCTGAGTCTCGGACGAGCACCAAGGGGGCCAGAGCTCGGCAGCCTCCAGTTCGCCCAGGTGAGCGTCGCCCGGTCCACTCAGTTCGTCGAACGGAGCTCGGCGTTCGACGAACGGAGCTCGGCGTTCGACGAACGGAGCTCGGCGTTCGACGAACTGAGCTCGACGTTCGTCGAACGGAACCCGGTGTTCGCCGTCCTCTGGACCTTTCGTCGAGTCCCAGGCTGCTCGCCGAGTCCTAACTGCTGAGCGAACTCGCAGCATGCGAGCAAGGCAGCCCGGACCCGTACTCGCCGCCCTTGCCGAGCAGAGGTTGCTAAGGGCTACTCGCTCATTGATCTGTGAGATATTTTTACCATTTTGCCCCCGCTGGCCTACCCATAGCCTGCTAAAACAGCGGAGTTACGCTGTTGGCAGGCTAACCTGGACTGCACATAACTGCTTGGAATAACGGAGGTTGACTATTTGCCGGCCGTTTTCAGAAATCTATAAATAGAACCCAAGTGGTACCTCAGAAGGCATGCTTTGGATGCTCAGTTGTTCCCTAATCTTCTAGCGTTTTCTGAGGTAGCCTTAGCTCGGCCTTTGGCTAAGAAAGGGAAGCGCTCTAAGATCTTCTGGGTGTGTGGTGGGACCTCCACGCCGAGCACTTTGGTCAGTTTTCCTTTGTTATTTGGCTTGTAGGATAGAAGTAGGTGTGTGATCACCCCTTCCCCAAGGGTGAACTCCATAAGAGACCAGGTTTTTGGTTTCAATATTTTGGTGCGGTGAGCGTGGAGAGTGGTCAGCACAGAAAATCTTCGGCAGGCTCAATAATAGGAGGACAAGGCTCAGACAGGTCTGACTCGCTGCCCCGCCACCTCTGGCCACAGTGAGAATGTTTGAAGACTTCAGGCATGAGGTACTCAGCCTCGTCAAGTGCGCACTCGGTGTGTGGACCGAGTGCTCGACTCTAGCTTCCCAAATCGCTGTCGCCCCATCTCTGGGCGAGGACGCTCCCGGCAGGCGAGCTGGGAAGGTGGTCGCCGAGGAAGGAAGGGGATGCGAGCTCCCTGGGGGCGAGCACTTCCCCGACTCGACAAGCGGAGGCCTGTTGAAACCGAAAAGCGGAGGTTTGTTGAAACCGAAAAACAGACTCCTGTGGAGTTCAACCTTGGGGAAGGGGTGATTGCGCACCTACTTCGCTACTGCAAGCAAAATAATAAGGGAAACAAGGAAAAACTGACCCAAGGGCTCGACGGGGAGGACCCACCACACACCCGGAAGATCTTAGAGCGCTTCCCCTCCTTAGCCAAAGGCCGAGCTAAGGTATCCTCAGAAAACGCTTGAGAGACGGAGCAAGAGAGCACATGAAGCCTTGCTTTCTGAGGTACCCCTTGGGTCCTATTTATAGAATTCTGAAAATGGCCTGCAAATAGCCAACCTCCGCTGTCCTGAACGGCTATGTGCAGTCCAGGTTGGCTTGCCAACAGCGTAACTCCACTGTTCTGAAAGGCTATGAGCAGGCCAGTGAGAACAAAATAGTAAAAAGTACCTCAGAGACCTGAACGAGCTCGGCTATCCCTAAAGATCCTGCTCACCTGCTGTTTGCCGAGCTCCCATAGGGCGAGTGCGAGCTGGCTACTGTGCTCGCCCTTCGATTTTCCTTTATTAGTCGAGCTCAGCTCTACGAAGCCTGCGCTTATCTCGGCGAGTCCCGAGCTCGGGGTCGACGAATGCAGAGCTCGGCCTTCAGATTTCCCTGCCGAGCTCGCCTGCTGCCTGAGCGATCTGAACCGCTCGGTCTGGTTCCTGGTGACTCCACTCGCCGGATACGGGGTTGTACACAATCCCCGCTCTTTTTGAGCTTGGCCAAGCTCGGAAAGAAACATCCAACCCCAAGTGTTCGGCGAGTGCGGGGTGGACAAGAGAGAATCTTTGGGTGGGGTCCACCTGCGGCTATATATATACACTTGCATACCTGCCTAACTCTTGTCATTCCCTGTGTTCTAGCCCTGCCTTGATGCTGATCCCAAAGGTGATCCAAGAGCGGCTCGCATGGGTTCGCCATACCTCAGCTGCTCGCGTAGCTGCCCTGACTGCGGTTTCACTCGCCGTCCCGCAGGTTGACTCGGCGGAGCCCAACTCCAAGAGGGTGAAACCGTTTCCTCAAGCGGCCGAGACCATTTATGATGACCTGAGAACCACCTTGGAGCATGGGACCGGCTCCTCGACTCTGCCTGCCCCTGAAAAGGGCAAGAATATTGTTGTCCTCTGCGACGGCCCGGACAGCCAGCTTGATGGCATAGGGGGTGCCACGCCGCGAGACTCCACCCCGCGAGCCAAGACCACACTTGGGGCTCGCGATTCATAACTTCGGAGAACAGTCCCCGGGACCCGTCCCCTCCCTTTGGGACCTTGGGGGTGAGCTCGCAGAAGCCGAACTCGCCGGAGCGCGCCCCCTCCCCTCAGCAAGCTGTCGTGACTACGGGGGCGGGTGTGGAAACCATCCCCATCCCGGGATTCGAGCTGCTCTCACCGGGAACGCACGGCCCAGGCCGCGGGAAGGACCTGAGGTTTGTCCCTCCCCGTACCTCCTTGAAAATGCCGAGCTCATCAGGTAAACTTGGCCTTGAATTCTTATGCAATTTTCCGGCACACCTCCCCTTGCTGATATTTTTGTCTTCACAGCTCCCCCAGCAAATCCGCGGCCGAGGAGTCTTTGCGGGCAGCTCATTACTCTCCCCTCCCCTCCCCGAGCTCGCTGGACTCTTACCTAGGCCCTGAAGTGGAGCAAGGCGAGTTGACGAGGAGGGGGGTCAAGCTTTTCAAGAAACTTGTGTGCGGGCTGCGCGAGGTGCAGGAAGTCAACGAGGCGTTACAACGTGACTACGCGCGTCTTGCTGACGAGGTACAAAGCGGCCAGGCTGGCGAGATGGCGTCTCCTTCCCGACTTCTGGATGAGATCGACGACGGCCTCTCGGTGGCGCAGAGGAATTCGGGGAGGATCCGGGAGCTTCTCCGCGCGCGGCAGTCTTGGGGGCGGGGGATGCGAGGCCGGGGTAGATAGAAGGAGGCTCTCTTGCCGAGCCGACCGACACTCGCCTCCTGGTTCCCCCCTGCCCGCGTGCCCTACTTTCTTATTCCTGCACTTGGCTACTGTAATAAATAACTCAAAAACATTCTTAGATGAGTGGTATTCAAATAATAACTATATTGCTCTTTATTTAACTTGGCATGGGATGGAACACGTCGGAAGTTGGCGAGCTGGGGGTTGGCGAGCTGGGCCAATTGGACAGCTTGACCCCAGATTTCTTTTTCTATAAATAGGCCCCCCCACCAACCCCGTACTCCGTATTAACTGCCTGCTTTTTCTCTCTCTTCACGCGCCCCTTCTCTTTCGTATTCGCGCTCCACCCCCCTTTTGCGAGCATGGGCAAGACCAATCCCGACGCCGACGGCCGCACCAAATGTGCCCATCATTTCACAAACTACTTCTTCGAGGGAAACACCAACGAGGCCGAGCTCATTGAGTTTGTTGGTGACCATGTGCCGCCCGGATTTGAGGCGCGCCGACCCAGGGAGGGGGAGGTCATCAACTCCTTCTATGACGACGAACTCACCTTCCCCATCTCGCACTTTGAGGTGGGGTTGCGACTCCCCATCTGGCCGGAAATCCGCCAAATCTTGAAGTACCACGACGCAGTACCCGCGCAGCTGAACTCGAACGTCATCACCATGATGGTGGCATTCGCGAGCTACCTCCGACGAGAGAGGATAGAGTTCAACCTGACGATGTTCAGGAAACGTTTTTCCTACAAGGCGACGCCGGATGGCGTTGCCTACTTCATGGGCTCGCTGATCAAGGTTTGCGAGATCGCGAACAAGCACCACAATTGGATGACGAAGATCGCCTTCATCAAGGGCGATCTCGGCAACATCCCTTTCTCCCCCAGTAGAAGGCCGAGGAGGTCTACCGCCCGCCGGCCGTGTCCGGCAACGATGCCGACATCCACAAGTTCTTCCTCCACAAGTGTTGGGTACATTGGTCAAATGTACCTGATTTGAAGAAGCCTCACCTAACTCAATGATATACATCATAATGTATTTGATGTTTGTTTGAGTTACTTGTGCAGGTTAGGTATTCACTGGACTGAAGCTAAAAGTTTCTAAGTCCATGTGTCGACACCCAGAGGGAAAGTGTCGACACTTGAGAAAGCTTGTGTCGACACCCAGACAAGCAGTGTCGACACTTGGAGTAATTGTGTCGACACCTGGGAAGAAGAGTCGACACCAGACAGAAAGTGTCGACACTTGGAGCTGTGTCGACACTCAGTGAAGAAGTATGCAGAAAAGCTGTGTCGACACTTAGCAGAAGTGTCGACACCCAGAAGAGCTGTGTCTACACCAGAAAGTGTCGACACTTGGAGTTGTGTCGACACTCAGCAAAATTCTGCAGAGACTAAGGACAAGTGTCGACACTCAACACAATGTGTCGACACTCAAACAGCAGAGTCAACATATGAAGAATGTGTCGACACTCAGCACAATGTGTCGACACACACTCAAAGGAGTCAACACTTGAAGTATGTGTCGACACTCAGCACAATGTGTCGACACACAACCAGAAGAGTCAACACTTGAAGAAAGTGTCGACACCCAGCACAATGTGTCGACACTTAGTTGAAGACTCTACACTTGAAGAAAGTGTCGACACAAGGAGCTGTGTCGACACTTAGCAAAAAAAAACAGAAAAGTTTACAAAATATTCTAAGTACAAGTGTCGACACTAAGGGGATGTGTCGACACTCAGCTGAGGAAACAAAATTGAAGACTTGTGTCGACACCAAGAAGTAGTGTCGACACTTGACAGTTTCAACACATGAAGATGTGTCGACACAAAGGAGATGTGTCGACACTTAGAAGAATACAGTTAAAGAATGAAGAACAAGTACTTGTGTCGACACTCAATTTCAGTGTCGACACATGCAGAAGTATCTGTGTCGAGACATACAAGGAATTGTGTCGACACCTTGTAGACTTGTGTCGATACTTACACAACATGTGTCGACACTTGGTCTATAAGTGTCGACACTTAAGAACAGAAAGTCTCGACACTATCTGACAGTTAGAAAATTTCAAGAAGTGACTGGTTGATATGACAGCTGCCGATCCAGCCGGTCTACAGCAACTGTCAGAGAAATCAGAAGTCTGTTATGAACCGGACCAGCCGGTTACCATGAAGGAAGCCTATAAATAGGCACCCATAGTTTACAGAAACGATTGATTGTTGTTATTACAAGTAGTGAGAATAATTGAAGTGTTTGATCAGATTAAATCAGAAAAGTGATACACAGAGGATCAACATAAGAAGATCTGGCAGTCCAACTGCAGATCTAAGAAGTTGGAGAGAGAGAGCTCCAATCAAGAATTCAGTCTTTAGAACTAAGGCTGAGAAGAAGGATTCAGAATCATCTGGATCTCAAGAAGCAGAGGTCAAGGATCAACTGCAGAGGATTCAGACTAATTCAGTTCAACTCAAGAAGCTTTGAAGGAAGCTAAGTCAGTTTGGATCTAACTAAGTTCTTCCAAGAACTCTTCAAGAAACTCTCAACTCCTCTCTTATTTTCTGAGTTGTAGAGTTAGTTATTGTAATTCAATCTTAACTTGTAGGATCCATTGGATCTGAGAGAATTGTAAGCCTATATTATAAAGGCTGAGGGTAGGGCTTGGTTGCCTGAGTGTAGGAGTTGAAGAACTCTGAGTGTAGGCCTTAATTGGCTGAGTGTAGGCCTGGGTGGCTGAGTGTAGGCCTTTGTGGCTGAGTGTAAGGCTTTGGGCCTGAGGTGTAGGAACCTAGTTGGGTTCTGAGATAGTGGAGAAGATTGGCCGAATCTAGTACACTGCTAGATAGGCGAAGGAGGAAAGTGGATGTACCCAAAGATTGGGGAACCACTATAAATTTGTGTGTCTGCTGTGCTGTGCTGTGAATTAACTGTTTATATTCTGTTATTGTTGTTAGCTGTAGAAATCTGTGAGATAACTGTTTTGCTGCCAACAAAGTTTTAAAAAGGTTTAGGTCACCTATTCACCCCCCTCCCTCTAGGTGTTTAGGTACCATAACTTTCAAGTGGTATCGGAGGGAGGTTCCTCAAAAAGGACTAACTGTCTGAGGAGATCCAGTTTGGCAGATTCAGTGTAAGTCAGAACACAGTTTCAAGAAAATCAAGAAACATGGGTTCTTCAGAGAATCACAAGGAATTGGGTTCAATGAAACTGCCCATATGCAGAAAAGAGATTTTTGGAATCTGGAAAGAAAGGGTAAGGCTGTTTATGGAAGCCTCTGACCCTAGAATCTACATCACAGTCAAAGAGGGGCCATATGTGCCCATAAAGATCTCAGTATTGGATGCAAATCAGAGGACTCCAAAGGATTTCTCTGAGATGACCAAGGATGAAATTGTCCTAGCCACTATGGACAAAAGGGCACAAAACATAATAGTAAGTGTCATTGATGATGCAACTTTTCAGAACCTAATTCACTGTAAAACAGCAAAAGAAATGTGGGATACCCTCATTGTCTATATGGAAGGTTCTGAAGAAGTTAGGCAAGATAGAAAGTCCTTGCTTAATCAAGAGTATGAGAGCTTTAGGCAAGGAAGAGGAGATAGCATCACTGAATGCTACAAGAAGTTCTATAGAATTGTTAATGAACTCATGTCCTATGGAAGAGAGTTCACTAACTATGAATTGAATGATAAGTTCTTGAGGTCCCTAACCAAAGATTGAGACACTAAGATCTGTGCCATCAGAGAAATGGCAAAGTTGGGAGAAATTCCTCCTCCCACACTGTTTGGCAAGTTGCTGTCTTATGAGATGCAGCTGTCTGTGAGAAAAGAGGAGGAAAAATCAACAAGGACTGAGCACAGGGAAAGGACTGTTGCCTTCAAGTCAGAAGTACCTAGAAAGGGCAGGACTAAGTCATCAACTCCTCCTCCAGAGGTAGTTGAATCAGAATCTGATGAGTCTGTTAGCACAAAGTCTACAAGCAGTGAAAGTGATGAAGACTTTGCTGCATTCACCAGACATTTTCAGAAATTCCTGAAGAAGAAACAGTGGAAGTCCAGACCTTCATTTTCCAAAAGGAAAGAAGTTCAGTATCAGGAGAAGAAGCCTTCAAAGAAGGACAAGAAAAAGACAAAGACTAGCAAGGCAACTGGGTCTAGGATAGTGTGTTACTGCTGCAATAGACAGGGTCATGTTATTGCAGATTGTCCTGAGAGAAGAAAAGAATCCAGTGACAAAAAGAAGACTCACTTCAAAGGAAAGAAGGAGAAGTCCTTTGTTGCAAAGAATGAGAAGACTCTTTCAGACATTTCTTCTTCAGACACTGAGACAGATGCTGAAGCCTACATAGGGCTATTTGCTGAAGAAGAAGAGGAGTTTATGCAGATCATGGAATCAATCTATGAACAAGAAGAGTGTCAGTGCCAAGGACTGATGGCATTGACTGAAAGTACCAAAATCCTGGAGCAGCCAGGACCTAGTCAGGTACAAAGTCCAACTCAAAGTTCAGATTTCAGTTCTAGTTCAGAGTCAGATTCATCTTCATCAAGTGATGGAAGTGTTTCTGAATCTGAGGGAGATATTCATCAGCTCTTAGATGAATATAAAGTACTGTTGCAAGCCTATAAGAAAAACAAGTCCCTTGCCAAAAGTCAGGCAAAGGAAATTGCTGATCTAAAGGCAGCTGCAACAGACTTTGAGAAGGAATTTGATCAAAAGCTCAATGAGGTAGCCAGGCTGAAACACATTACTGTGATTCAGATGGGAACTATCACTTATAAAAATGATCAAATTAAGTTACTGGAGATCAATCTCCAGAAGGAAAGAGAGCTAGTTGCTAGGTTTTCAAAACCTAAATCAGTGCTACCCTTGATTGATGAATTTGTTCATCATAAAGGAAAGGCTGGATTGGGTTTTATTAAACCAGCTAGGACTGTTAAGGATCAGTCCAATTCCAAGGGCAAAACCCCAACATTCAACAAGCCTGCTGTAGTCAAGACAGCAAAGGTTGTACCTAAGCAAAGGTACAACAAGTTTGAATGCTGGTGCTGTGGCAAAGTTGGCCACTTTGCCTTGGACTGTTGGCACAATGCAAGTGCCAATAGGAGTAGCAAGCTACCTAGTGGAAAGCCAGTAGGTAGTTTTGTCAAGTTGCAAACTAACAATCACCAAGGACCCAAGTTTACTTTGGGTTCTAAGGTTCATTAATTTGTTTTGCAGGTGAATCCAAGTGACCATACCCCTACATGGTACTTGGATAGTGGATGTTCCAGACATATGACTGGAACAAGGGGACTACTGAGGGACTACATTCCAATCAAAAATGGTCCTAAAGTGACCTTTGGTGGTTCTGAAAAAGGAATCATCAAAGGGTTTGGTAACATCTCTTCAAACCTTGTTACCATTACTCAAGTGGCTTATGTTAAAGGGTTGAAACACAACCTCATTAGTATAAGTCAGTTAAGTGATGTAGGGTATGACATCTCATTTGTTAAAAATGGTTGTCATATCAAGAGGTCAAGTGATCAAGAGATCATTTTGACAGGATATAGAAAGAGGAATGTCTACTGTTTAGACATTATGATTGAGAACAATGGTTCTCCTGTCTGTCTTGTAGCTGATGAGACAATCTCTCATTGTGTCAAGTGGCACAAGAGGCTAGCTCATCTTAACTACAAGACTATTAGCAAACTCTTTAGCAAAGAGTTAGTGAGGAATGGTCCTCAAGTTAAGTGTGTCAAAGATGGCATTTGCTCAGCTTGTCAAAAGGGCAAGCAGACTAAATCCACCTTTAGAAGCTTAGACATCAAAGATGCTGTGAGGTGTTTATACCTCTTGCATATGGATCTATTTGGTCCAATGCCAGTTCACAGCTTAGGTAGGAAGGTCTATACCTTTGTAGTTGTTGATGACTACTCAAGGTTTTCCTGGGTGTTCTTCTTAAGGCAGAAATCTGAAACACCTAGTGTCTTCTATAGCTTTGTTAAGCAAATTCAGAATGAATTGAACTGTACAGTGGTCAAAATTAGAAGTGACCATGGTACTGAGTTTCAGTCTGAAAGCATGACAAAACTGTGTGAAGATTTTGGGATATTTCAAGAATTCTCTTCACCTAGAACACCTCAGCAAAATGGCATTGCTGAAAGGAAGAATAAGACCTTGATAGAGGCTGGTAGGACCCTATTAAGTGATTCATCACTGCCAGAATATTTCTGGGCTGAAGCAGTTAACACTGCATGCCATGTGATAAATAGGGCTACCATCACTAAAAGGTTAAACAAGACCCCCTATGAAGTTGTGAAAGGCAGGAAACCAAACCTATCCTATTTCAGGATTTTTGGTTGCAAATGCTTCATACTTAACAATGGAAAGTCTTACTTAACTAAGTTTGCTGCCAAGTCCCAAGAGGGAGTGTTTGTTGGGTACAGCAATAATAGTAAGGCTTATAGAGTCTACAACTTGACTACACAAGTTGTAGAGGAGTCTGTGCATGTAGTTTTTGATGAGACAAAACTAATTAACAATGAGTTGTCTAGCAATGTATGCAGCCCCACAGGTCTTACTAAGAAGATGGACAAGCTAACCATAGAAGATGTACCTGCTGCAAGACAGCAAGTAGAAGAAGATGGCTTATGTCTAGGGGGAGAACTACATGTACCAGGAGCTGAAGAAGTACAAGGAACTCAGCTTGATGAAGATGCTGAAGAAGTTCAACCAGAAGTAAGAATGCCTCCAGCCAACAGGCATTTAAGAGATCATCCAGTAGAGCTGATTATTGGAGATCCAAGACAAGGTGTTCAGACAAGGAGCAGAAATCAGAATGCTGTAGTATATTCAAGTTTTCTGTCTCAAATAGAACCAAAGAAATTTGAAGAAGCTATACAAGATCCACAGTGGACTGAAGCAATGCAGGAAGAGCTTAATCAGTTCAAAAGGTGCAAGGTTTGGGACCTGGTTCCTAAACCTAAAGATCACAATGTGATAGGAACAAAGTGGATCTACAGGAATAAGTTAGATGAACAAGGAGTCATCATTAAGAATAAAGCAAGATTGGTTGCTAAAGGATATAGGCAAGAAGAAGGTATTGATTTTGATCAAACCTTTGCTCCAGTAGCCAGACTGGATGCCATAAGGATGTTCTTGGCCTATGCAACTTATCAAGGATTCAAGGTATACCAAATGGATGTGAAGTCAGCATTCCTAAATGGTAATTTGAAAGAAGAAGTCTATGTGGAGCAGCCTGCAGGTTTTGTTGATCCAACTCTACCTCATTATGTCTATAGACTTAGGAAAGCATTATATGGGTTAAAACAAGCACCTAGAGCTTGGTATGAAACCCTATCTAGTTTCCTCATTAAGAACAAGTTCTCAAGGGGGAAAATAGATAAGACTCTATTCCTTAGGGAATCTAGAGGCAAAGTCATACTTGTCCAAATATATGTAGATGACATTATATTCGGGTCTACTGAAAGTAGCCTTTGCAAAAAAGTTTGCAAAGCTTATACAAAGTCAATTTGAGATGAGTAGTATGGGAGAACTAAAGTTTTTCTTGGGTCTCCAAGTTAAACAGACTGAAAGTGGTCTATCCATATGTCAGTCCAAGTTCACCCTAGAACTCATAAGGAAGTATGGTATGGATTCATCCAGTACCATGAAGACTCCTATGGGGTCAAGTATGTCTCTGAGCAAGGATGATGCAGGGAAACCTGTAGATGAAACCTAGTATAGAGGGATAGTTGGCTCCCTACTATACTTGACTGCAAGTAGGCCTGACATTATGTATGCTACATGTGTTTGTGCCAGGTATCAAGCCTGCCCTAAAAAGTATCACTTGACTGCAGTCAAGAGAATCTTGAGATATCTAAAGGGCACACCTTATCTAGGCCTCTGGTACCCTAGGAATGGAGATTTTGATCTAACAGGCTATTCAGATGCAGACTTTGCAGGATGCAAAGAAGATAGAAAGAGCACCACTGGATCCTGTCAATTCCTAGGTGGAAGACTCATTTCATGGAGCAGCAAAAAGCAGACTAGTGTGACTATCTCCACAGCTGAGTCAGAATATGTAGCTGCAGGAAGTTGCTGTGCTCAACTTCTATGGATTCAACATCAGCTAGAAGACTATGGATTTCAGGTAAGTAGAACTCCACTTTTCTGTGATTCTACAAGTGCTATTTCAATAGCTAATAATCCTGTATCACATAGTAGAACTAAACATATTGAGATTAAATATCACTTTCTTAGGGAGCATGTAGAAAGAAATGATATTGCACTTGAATATGTTAAAACTGATAATCAGATAGCTGATATGTTTACTAAGCCTTTAGAAGAAGCTAAGTTCAATAGGTTCAAAATTGAACTAGGTATGATAAACTTAGACTAAGTTTACAGAACTAAAAATTGGCTAAGTAAAAAGGTGTCGACACATAGACAAGTCTATGTCGACACAGAATAGTAAGTGTCGACACTTCAGGAAAATGGTGTCGACACATCTAGGAAGTTGGTGTCGACACTTCAGAATGTTAGTGTCGACACATGTCGAGTTGGTGTCGACACATCCAATAAGGTGTCGACACTTAAGTTTTACTCAGAATTTTCTAAGTAACGTCTCGACTACATGTCGAGTTGTGTGGTGTCGACACATAACCAAGTGTCGACACATAAAATCTGATGACTTAAACTTGTGTCGACACATGAGTGTCGAGACATTATAAGTCAGTGTCGACACTTATTGCCAGTGTCGACACATCTTTAGTAATCCATCCTGCCTGTTCGTCTTCAAACCAGAAAGGTATAAATATGATTCTGTCTTTGTTTGTCGACACGCTTTCAGAGTTTCGAGACCAAAACTGCTGTGTCGACATTTCTCTCTTCTCAAGACTAATTCTCCAAACCCTAATGGCTCCTAAGCTCGAGGAGAACGTCAATGAAGGCTATGAGCTCGTTCGTGGCGCATTCGACGATGGCGATCAAGAAATCAAATCGGTGATAACCCTAGTCACCGATTCTGGATTAGAGTATCTGGTTTCAGAACCAACTAAAATATGGAAGAAGGAAGTACTCGAATTCCTTGCTGGAGCTTCTGTAGATGACTCAGGTTATAAGATCAAATCAAGAGTTCATGGCACCAAGGTCAAGATTTCACCCAAATCTCTGAGAAAGGTACTTCAGCTACCTAAAATTCAAGAAGAAGAGGAAGTGACTACATCCAAGACCAGAGAAGCACTTAACTGGTGTGGTCTAGATCCTAAGCTGAAGATAGGATCTGTATTCAACAGGAGAGGAATGAATACCCAAGGAAAATTCCTGTCAGAAATTGTGGGTAAAGTAATACTCAGTAAGACTGGAGGGCATGACAGGGTGTCAGCCTCCATGTTCAGTGTTATGACCAGAATCATCTTCAACCTCAAAACAGACTGGTCAATGGTTATGTTTGAGAAAGTTAAGGAAAGTCTGAAGAAGCCCAATCTGGGCAGGATACTTAGTCTCTACCTGGCTGGTATAATACCAGAGGTCATGAGCACTGCTGCAGGTAGCAAAATCAACCACATGAGAAAGATGGACATGAGGATCTTCTCAAGGTGGGAAAGGGTGCTGTCAAAGGAACTGTTCACCCCTGAGAAGCAAGTTTCTAAGAAAGATTCACCTCCAAAGAAGAAGAGGAAGATAGCTCCTGTAACTCAGGAGTCCTCCAGCAGTTCAGGCAGTGAAGAACAAGTTGTTTTCACTCCTGATAGTCCAATAGATGTGGCTGCAGAGAAGTCTCCTGCTCCTCAAGAGCCAGCTGAAATCCAGGGGGAGCTGCCTACAGCTAGCCCCATGCATAAGGATCCAAGCCAGGGGGAGCCTCCTGCTGTAGAACAACCCTCTACACTGGAGAGTGAGCAAGCTACACTCATTATCCAAGAGGTACTTTCTGACCTCAATAATTTAGATTTTTCTATAATAGATTCTGATTTGTCTGATGTCCATCAGCAAACTCAGCAAGCAAATCAAGAACCAGATGTTGTTCTCCAAGACACATCTGTTGTGCAAAAAGTTCCTGATAAAGTAGTTGATGAACACAGTACATCTCCTGCACAGTCACCTCCTGAATATACAATGGAAGATCTATTTCTTAATTTAGATCAAGAGGATTTTGACATGGACAAGAATGCTGCTGCTGAAGAGAAGGGTGCTGCTGTTGAGGGGGAGAACTTGGAAGTTCAGGATGAGCCTTTGAGGCTAGACACTGAGAAGGCACTAGATGTGCAAGCTGAAAAACCATCAAGCCCTAAGGATAGGGTGAATATATCCAGTACTTTAGAGTCTGAAGAAGATGAGGCTGAACAAGCTAAGAAGAAGCAATTCTTTGTATTCAAAAGAAGGAGTCAGAGCTACAAGAAGGCTCTACAAACTGTTGCTCAACACTCCCTAGTCCAACAAGCTCCATCAACTGATTACAGTGGATTAATGGTAGCAATGCAAGTTAAGCTGGATGAGCACAGGAGGGCCATAGAGAAGTATATTGATGAAGGCCACAAGTCTTTACAATTTGACTTAGCTCAAGACATCAAGTCAATAAGGTTTGAGATGAACCTGAATAAAAAGGAAATGAATGAATGCTTCCACAAGGGTGGAAATGCAGTGGTGTTCCTGGCTAAACATCAAGAACAGATAAAAGAAAAGGTGGATGATATAGCATTGAAGCAGGGCTATGTGCTGGAAAATCAATTAAGGATGAATGATAATTTGACAGCTTCACATAATGCTATAGTCACTGAACTGAAGAGTAAATCTGCTGAACCTTCAACCTCCTCTGCTGCTGCCAAGGCTGAATTTGATAAAGCTTTTCAAGATGAAATTGCTGCTGTCAAGACTGCAATCAAAGATTCACAAAAGGTCATTTCTGAACAACTTACCAAGCTTAGACCTTACTTTAAGGATGGCATCAGGTACTTGGACAGTCAGATCAGATTCCAAAAGGATGATGTGAGAGACCATGTTGAACAAGAAGTCATAAAGGGGGAGAGGGTGTTAGTCAAAGCTAGCTCTGACCATGCCAAATGGATTTCTAACTCCATCAGAGCTACACTGGGCTATCCTCCCCTGTGTGATGATGATAATGTAGCTGAATCAGGTATTCAAAGTGCATATCTTGGAGGTGAGCAACAGGAAGTAGCTCAGGTGATCTATCCACCTCCAGATTTTGACATGGTTCATGCAGAAGTAAGCACAATGTATAGTCCAACTACTGGAAAGCCTAATGTTGTTCTGGAAAAGGTTGTTCAACCTATTATAGCAGCTATGCAAGAGGCTATGGACAAAGAAGAAGAGACAAGGCTGTCAAAGAAGAAGTTCAGGGAACTAGCTGAGCAAAAACCAGATTTTGAATAGTGGAGCCCTACTTCTAGGAACATCATTCTCACAGCCTGGAAAGCAGCCAAGGACAATGCACATGAGAAGAACAAATGGTTCTTAGAAGCAGAATGGAGGAAGCATGAGATTAGGCAGGAAGCCATTGTCCAGTATAGAAGGAAGGCTAAGTTAGGAAAGCTACCTCCTACAGCTGTGGAGCCTAGCAAGTACTTTCCTAAGCCCTATCATTATTTTGAGAGGCAGAAAATCAAGGCTGAAGAGCAAAAGAAGAAGGACTACAAAGGCAAGAAGACTGCTGATACTGAGCCTGCTGCTGCTGCTGTAAAGGCCAAAGTACAAGCTGGGAAAGGCATAGTTATAAAAGAACCTGATCAGAATTAGACTAAGATTAGACTGAAGAATGTTGAAATCTGTTACATCTACACATTTTTGTAAATCATTGAAAATGTATTAAAAACAATGTTTGAACAATTTTTGATAAATATATTTCATGATTGTTCAGAAGAATGTGTCTAATTTCTGTTTGTTCTGTAATGCTGAATGAGTATACATGTGTGCTTTATTACATGTTT
Organism: Platanthera guangdongensis; assembly: GCA_039583875.1. Lineage (NCBI taxonomy): Eukaryota > Viridiplantae > Streptophyta > Magnoliopsida > Asparagales > Orchidaceae > Platanthera > Platanthera guangdongensis. Next base: position 113,591,311 of record CM077149.1, on the reverse strand, counting down.
AAGTTTACCCTGTTGACATATACCTGCTTTACATCATTCTCTAAGTTTTAATTATGAGTGGTGTATATCATTGACTAAGGGTTATGACTTCTCCAAATAGGGGGAGATTGTTGGTACATTGGTCAAATGTACCTGATTTGAAGAAGCCTCACCTAACTCAATGATATACATCATAATGTATTTGATGTTTGTTTGAGTTACTTGTGCAGGTTAGGTATTCACTGGACTGAAGCTAAAAGTTTCTAAGTCCATGTGTCGACACCCAGAGGGAAAGTGTCGACACTTGAGAAAGCTTGTGTCGACACCCAGACAAGCAGTGTCGACACTTGGAGTAATTGTGTCGACACCTGGGAAGAAGAGTCGACACCAGACAGAAAGTGTCGACACTTGGAGCTGTGTCGACACTCAGTGAAGAAGTATGCAGAAAAGCTGTGTCGACACTTAGCAGAAGTGTCGACACCCAGAAGAGCTGTGTCTACACCAGAAAGTGTCGACACTTGGAGTTGTGTCGACACTCAGCAAAATTCTGCAGAGACTAAGGACAAGTGTCGACACTCAACACAATGTGTCGACACTCAAACAGCAGAGTCAACATATGAAGAATGTGTCGACACTCAGCACAATGTGTCGACACACACTCAAAGGAGTCAACACTTGAAGTATGTGTCGACACTCAGCACAATGTGTCGACACACAACCAGAAGAGTCAACACTTGAAGAAAGTGTCGACACCCAGCACAATGTGTCGACACTTAGTTGAAGACTCTACACTTGAAGAAAGTGTCGACACAAGGAGCTGTGTCGACACTTAGCAAAAAAAACAGAAAAGTTTACAAAATATTCTAAGTACAAGTGTCGACACTAAGGGGATGTGTCGACACTCAGCTGAGGAAACAAAATTGAAGACTTGTGTCGACACCAAGAAGTAGTGTCGACACTTGACAGTTTCAACACATGAAGATGTGTCGACACAAAGGAGATGTGTCGACACTTAGAAGAATACAGTTAAAGAATGAAGAACAAGTACTTGTGTCGATACTCAATTTCAGTGTCGACACATGCAGAAGTATCTGTGTCGAGACATACAAGGAATTGTGTCGACACCTTGTAGACTTGTGTCGACACTTACACAACATGTGTCGACACTTGGTCTATAAGTGTCGACACTTAAGAACAGAAAGTCTCGACACTATCTGACAGTTAGAAAATTTCAAGAAGTGACTGGTTGATATGACAGCTGCCGATCCAGCCGGTCTACAGCAACTGTCAGAGAAATCAGAAGTCTGTTATGAACCGGACCAGCCGGTTACCATGAAGGAAGCCTATAAATAGGCACCCATAGTTTACAGAAACGATTGATTGTTGTTATTACAAGTAGTGAGAATAATTGAAGTGTTTGATCAGATTAAATCAGAAAAGTGATACACAGAGGATCAACACAAGAAGATCTGGCAGTCCAACTGCAGATCTAAGAAGTTGGAGAGAGAGAGCTCCAATCAAGAATTCAGTCTTTGGAACTAAGGCTGAGAAGAAGGATTCAGAATCATCTGGATCTCAAGAAGCAGAGGTCAAGGATCAACTGCAGAGGATTCAGACTAATTCAGTTCAACTCAAGAAGCTTTGAAGGAAGCTAAGTCAGTTTGGATCTAACTAAGTTCTTCCAAGAACTCTTCAAGAAACTCTCAACTCCTCTCTTATTTTCTGAGTTGTAGAGTTAGTTATTGTAATTCAATCTTAACTTGTAGGATCCATTGGATCTGAGAGAATTGTAAGCCTATATTATAAAGGCTGAGGGTAGGGCTTGGTTGCCTGAGTGTAGGAGTTGAAGAACTCTGAGTGTAGGCCTTAATTGGCTGAGTGTAGGCCTGGGTGGCTGAGTGTAGGCCTTTGTGGCTGAGTGTAAGGCTTTGGGCCTGAGGTGTAGGAACCTAGTTGGGTTCTGAGATAGTGGAGAAGATTGGCCGAATCTAGTACACTGCTAGATATGCGAAGGGGGAAAGTGGATGTACCCAAAGATTGGGGAACCACTATAAATTTGTGTGTCTGCTGTGCTGTGCTGTGAATTAACTGTTTATATTCTGTTATTGCTGTTAGCTGTAGAAATCTGTGAGATAACTGTTTTGCTGCCAACAAAGTTTTAAAAAGGTTTAGGTCACCTATTCACCCCCCCCTCTAGGTGTTTAGGTACCATAACTTTCAACAAGGACTTCGAGGTCGCCTTCCTGCGAATGGGCCTCGACGCTCTCCGCCCCGTTCTGCCCGGCGAAGGTATTGTTCTCTCCCCATTACCGAGCTCGCCACATTATCATGGAAATCCTCTAATTTTTCCAAGTTATTTCATGCAGGGGAGCGGCTAATCCCCGTGGAACCGCCGTTTGCGGACTCGGGGTTGCATGCGGACCCTCTCGCTCGCGAGAAGGCAGCGGCGGCGGCCTGCCGAGACGAGGCGGCTTTCTCCAAATCCTCCTCCAGCAAGAGGCGACCTGAGGATGCGGGGTCGAGCCCTCCCCATCGCCAACAATTACCAAAAAAGATGAGGAGAGCCATGGTGGTTCCTCGGGCGAAACAACATCAACAACATCAACAAAGCCCCAAATACATAAGTTCGCCCGAGACCATTCCCGACGGGTCGTCGGAGAGCCTGCTCAAGGAGATCACCAGCAAGAAGCAGGGAGGTGGCGAGACCCCTGCTCCTCCCGCGGCGACCTCTGCTCCCCCAGCGGCGAAGAAGGCGGCTCGCGAGCCCGCCACGCCAAAAGAACACCCCCTCTTCGGGTTTGGAGGGAGGTGAAAGGACTCGGCGGGCGAGCCCATGGTCCAGTGGGATGACCTGGCCCACCGAGTCTCCATATCTACCCTCCACCCCTCCTGGGCTGACCGTGAGCCCACCACCGGTCATGCATATGCATTAGGCTTCAGCCTATATGGCCGCGAGGACGTTGAGACCTACAAGGGCGTCCCCCTGCGGCAGCTGGGCCATGAGGGCCTGCAGGCCCATATGCGAGCCATGGAGCTCCACCATATGGTGGTCCGCCGCAGCTTCAATCTCAGCAACCTCCTCTAGAAGGCCGAGCAAGCTCGCGACGTTGCCAAGGACAAGGCTGTCGACCTGGCGAGGCAGCTCGTCATTGCTGAGAGTCTTCTCACCTAGGACGTCGGCGGACTGGTAAGTGTCAGGCTGCTGCATATCCTTTTCCCCTTAGGATTTTTTTACTCTGTTGTTAATGCAATTCCTTTCTTATCAGGATGCCAAGGCCGCTGGGGAGTTGCGGGCTCGCGCCGCCGGGCAGGAAGAAGAGATCGGCCAGCTGCGCGCTTGCCTTGCCGAGCTGGAGGGGACGAACACAAAGCTGATGGAGGAGAACACAAGCCTTAGCCGCGAGGTCCGCCGCCAGGCAGAAATCTTCTTCCCGGCTCGCGATGTCGAGCCCTCCTTCCCCTACAAGAGCCCAAGGATCTTCGGCGAGGCTGACGTCGCTATGAGGCTGCTGATCAACTCGATCCAAACTGCCGAATGTACCCTCCAGATGATGAAGGATACAGGAGTGCTGGTGGAGGGTTGCGTGGAGATCTCAGTCCGGGACCTGATGCCGAGCTTGTTCCCGGCGACGCCGCCTATTGAGGAGGAGGATAGCCTTGACGCGCTCTTTGGGAAAAGCTTTCAGGACCTGTCCAGCGGAGGGGGGGGGGGGGGGGGAGGATCATCAATCCGGCGAGGGGGGCAAGGGCTAATCATGTATATATTTCGTTTTGTAATCTCGTCGAGGCGAGCTTCATCTGTAAATATTACTGTTCAAAGGAATACATTTTTGATTATAACCTTGTCCATTTTTATATCTTTTTTTTGTATATCTTTGCTGTGTTCTGCTTGCCCGCAAGCCCTTCCCTTGGTGATCTCGCGTAGATAGGTTTTGCGAGTAGGACATTTGTTAGGACTCGCACCCGAGAGCATACTTTGAGAGCTCGCCAATTCTTAGACGATCCGGGGATGGACTACCCGCCGACACATCAGCCCCAGCTCTCTCGCGAGCTATCCATAACCTTATCAATTTAAGACCAAATTCACCAAATTTTCCCAAGTAAAACAAAGTGGGTGGGGGGGGGGGGGGGGCGAAGCGTCCTGGCGGGATCCGCCTCCCTTTAGCGAGGTCCAAGGGCCTGGCTCGCCACCATTCTGCCTAGGCCGAGTTGAGTTGGCAAGCCCGGACTCGCCTATGCAGAGCTCTCTTCGCTCATTCTTAGAAGAAATGCCAAGCTTGTTAGACACCATCTGGAGAGTGTAGGATTTCCCCGAGTGACTTCCAGCCCCGCCAGCTAAGTGAGAGCCTGACAGCGGGATCTGCTCGGGGTCCGAGGTTGACACAGAGTGACATCCAGCCCTGTCCACTAGGTGGGAGCCTGACAGCGGGATATGCTCGGGGTCCAAGGCTGACACCGAGTGACTTCCTGTCCTGTCAGCTAGGTGAGAGCCTGACAGCGGGATCTGCTCGGGGTCCAAGGCTGACACCATCGAGTGACATCCAGCCCTGTCAGCTAGGTGAGAGCCTGACAGCGGGATCTGCTTGGGGTCTAAGGCTGACACCGAGTGACTTCCAACCCTGTCAGCTAGGTGAGAGCCTGACAACGGGATCTGCTCGGGGTCCAAGGTTGACACCATCGAGTGACTTCCAGCCCTGTCAGCTAGGTGAGAGCCTGACATCGGGATCTGCTCGGAGTCCAAGGTTGACACCATCGAGTGACATCCAGCCCTGTCAGCTAGGTGAGAGCCTAACAGCGGGATCTGCTCGGGGTCCAAGGCTGACACCGAGTGACTTCCAGCCCTGTCAGCTAGGTGAGAGCCTGACGGCGGGATCTGCTCGGGGTCCAAGGCTGACACCGAGTGACTTCCATCCCTGTCAGCTAGGTGAGAGCCTGACAGCGGGATCTGCTCGGGGTCCAAGGCTGACACCGAGTGACTTCCAGCCCTGTCAGCTAGGTGAGAGCCTGACAACGGGATCTGCTCGGGGTCCAAGGTTGACACCATTGAGTGGCATCCAACCCTGTCAGCTAGGTGAGAGCCTGATAGCGGGATCTGCTCGGGGTCCAAGGTTGACACCATCGAGTGACATCCAGCCCTGTTAGCTAGGTGAGAGCCTGACAGCGGGATCTGCTCGGGGTCCAAGGCTGACACCGAGTGACTTCCATCCCTATCAGCTAGGTGAGAGCCTGATAGCGGGATCTGCTTGGGGTCCAAGGCTGACACCGAGTGACTTCCAGCCCGGTTAGCTAGGTGAGAGCCTGACATCGGGATCTGCTCGGGGTCCAAGGTTGACACCATCGAGTGATTTCCAGCCCTATCAGCTAGGTGAGAGCCTGACATCGGGATCTACCCGGGGTCCAAGGTTGACACCAAGTGACATCCAACCCTGTCAGCTAGGTGAGAGCCTGACAGCGGGATCTGCTCGGGGTCCAAGGTTGACACTATCGAGTGACTTCCAGCCCTGTCAGCTAGGCGTGAGCCTGACAGCGGGATCTGCTCGGGGTCCAAGGTTGACACCGAGTGACTTCCAGCCCTGTCAGCTAGGTGAAAGCCTGACCGCGGGATCTGCTCGGGGTCCAAGGCTGATACCGAGTGACTTCTAGCCCTGTCAGCTAGGTGAGAGCCTGACAATGAGATCTACTCTGGGTCCATCAAATGAATACATCCTATTGTACGAATTACCAGAGCAGAATTGATATATCAAGAGATTTTATTAAGAACAAAACACCACTTACATGTCTCAAGGATAAAAACGCTTCAAGTCATCATCGCTCCACGTGACACTTAGGGTCTCGCCCTCCACATTTCGGAGTCGATACCCTCCTGATCTCAACGCCTCTTTTACAATGAACGGACCTTCCCAACTGGGGTTGAGCTTCCCCACGGTTGCCGACCTTCCCGCTGCATCCACCTTCTTCAACACCAAGTCCCCCTCCGCAAACTGTTTGACTCTGATGTGCTTGTCAAAGTACTTGACCATCCTCCTCTTCATCTCTTCCTGTCGGATGGTGGAAAGGTCCCGCAGCTCCTCCACCATGTTAAGAGAGAGCTGCAGCTCTTCCTCGTTCTCGACTTGCCATTCTTCCCTGCCTTCCCCGGCTGCGACGACTCGAGGCGTTTGAACTTCAAATTACAGGGGGAGCACTGCCTCGCACCCATGTGAGAGTTTGAAAGGATTCTCCCATGTTGCTGTGTTGGGGGTAGTACTGCACATAAAGACCCCAGTCCCGGTCCGGGACCGGTCCTGGGCAGGACCGGTCCTTTGGGACACCGGTCCCTGACCGGTCCTGCCCAAACCGGTCCCGGTCCGGGACCGGTTTTTCCTTTGAAAACCGGGACCGCCTGGGATCGGAAGGACCGGTCTTAACCGGTCCTAATCGGTCCCAGACCGGGACCTGTTAATTAAATTAATTATTTTAATTATTTTAATTATATATTATTATATTTCGTTTTTAATGTAATAATTTGAAATGCAAAAGTGCAAAGTAAATAAATTTTTTATTAAATTTGAAATAAAACTACAAAATCAAAATACAAATTACATATTATAATACAAAATCAAAATACAAACATTTTTATTAAATTTGAAATTATAATACAAAATACAAATTCAAAATTTGGAGTTAAGCCTTGGACTCGTCTTCAACTCCGGAGCCGCTTTTGATTTTGAACTCGTCTTCAACTTCAACGTCATTATTCTGCGGCGCTCCCCACATTTAAGTTATTAAGCTCGTTTTCAACTTCAGACTCACTGTCTTCAATTGACGAGACGTGTTGTCTCCTTCTCAAAGCGTCCAAATGATCCTTGTAGTAAATGCAAATCTCCAAAGATTCTTCGGTCAAACGGCTCCTTCGCTCGTTCAGAATTCTGCCGCTCAAAGAAAACACAGAATCCGAAGCTACCGCACTAGCTTGGACGGTTAGTAAATCACGTGCCATTAAGGCCAAAATAGGATAATTATTAGATTTAATTTTCCACCATTTTAAAATATCAAAATTTTCTATTTTGTACGCAATCATAAAATCTTGAAACTGTGTTTTGCTATAGAAACCTAATTCGTTTAAAGTACTCGAAGTTCGTTGTTTTTTCTTCGAAGCTAATTCTAAAAATCTATTTTTTAAATATCTTTTGTTCGAGGGGCGGTGGATTCGTCGCGAGGTCGCAATCCATATAGTTGATCGTAATAATTATATAGGCGAGTAAAATCAGAATTAAATTTTGAAACACTAACGTTGTGAAAATCACTAGAAGATTCGTTTAACTCTAAATTTCGATTAATTTTCTCTATAAAATTTTCAACCCCGTCTACACTCATTAAAGGGTTTAAAGCCGCAGCACAAGAAAACATAGGTGGCATATGCGTATAATATTTTAAAAACTTTGCCTCCATTAATAATATTAATGGACGCCACATTGGGTTAATTTTGTAAATTTTAAACGTTTCAGTAATTAATAAAAAAATTTCAATAACAAGCGAGCTTGTAGGATAATAAACTCCAGATAAAATAGTTGTTGCCCGATAAAAACTTTATAATAAATTTACGTAATCTTCGATTATAGCCAAATCTGACGCAACTAAATCATGTGATTCTTCTACACTATTATAAAATTCTATCAATAATGATTTTTGTGACAAAGCCCGCTTTAACATTTTGTACGTGGAATTTCATCGTACCGGCATATCATAAGATGGACCCAAAATTTTTTTACTCTGTGCTATAATAAATTTTTTGAAATCTTATTTTCGTCGTTTTGAACTATAAATAACTCGTAACATAGTACGTATTTTAATAACATAATTTTTCATAAAAGTTAAACTATCTTGCACAATTAAATTAAGAACGTGACATACGCAACGTGTATGAAAAAAAATATCATCTAGCATAGGTTCCAGATCATTAATCAAATATTTAATAACCATATTATTATTCGAGGCGTTATCAAACGAAATACTTAAAATTTTATCTTTTATTTTAAAATCTCTAATACACTTAATAATCACCTGATAAATAGCTTTACCGGTGTGCGGATATTCAAAACCTTCAAAACAAATTATACGTTTATTTAATTCCCAACTATCGGGATCGACCCAGTGACAAGTTATGCAAATATAAGAAAGTCCGTCAACTAAACCGCTTGTCCAAACGTCGCTCGTTAAACTAACTCGACCGTCGAATGTTTCAAAATAATTTTGTAAATATAATTTTGATTGCAGGTAAGCTTGTAAAGCATCACGTCGAGTTGTAGTACGACTTACCTGTTGATATTTTGGTTGGAGTGCTTCGTGTATGTAAGACGTCATTTCGTCATTGTCGTAGTGGTTGAACGAAAGTCCGCTTTTGATGACATTCTCCATTTGTCGCTCCCGTTGCCGAGCTTGGTCATACGTCCAAATGTGTCCGGTCATCGAAATTTGAGCTTGGTTGGCCTCCGACGGGGCTTGTTTGGAAAGACACGATTTGTTGTGTCGGTGGAGCGTTGTGTTGCTACTGTTAGCGGTCATAAGCTTCGCAAAAAGTTTGCATTTCGCCTTAATTTCCCCACCGATCCGCACTTTATCGAAGTTATCCCATACCGCCGCTTTATGCCGGTGCTCAACGATCTCATGATCGACGGACGCTGAGGATGACGCCTGCATGGAGGAGGAGGAAGCCATTTAACACGAATATGAGTGAGAGAGAGAGTGAGAGAGAGAGTAAGAGAGATAGTGAGAGAGTGAGAGAGAGAGTAAGAGAGGAAATGAGGGAGGGGGGGGGGGGTTATAAGAATTAAATTAAAAAATATATATATATTTTTTATTAATAAAAAAATCTATATTAAAAGAGTCGTTAGGCTCTTTTCCGGTCCCGACCGGTCCCGAAACCGGTCCCGACCGGTCCCGAAACCGGTCCCGGACCGGGACCGGTAAAAGACCGGTCTTTTACCGCACCCGGTCCGGGACTGGTTTTTACCCTTAAAGGGGGGACTGCTAGGGACCACTGGACCGGTCCGGGACCGGACCGGTCCTAAGTGGGACCGGTCCCTAACTGGGACCGGTCCTAACTTTGACCGGTCCTAACTTTGACCGGTTTTTATGTGCAGTACTAGTTGGGGGTGGTCCTTAGAGCCCAAAGAACCGCGGGAAGTTGCTCCACCCAGCTTCCTTTCAGATTTTCGACTTTCTTCTTTAGAAGGTTAACAATGATCTTATTGGTGGCCTCCACCTGCCCGTTGCTCCTGGGATGGTGGACCGAGGCAAACCTGAGGTCAATCCCAAGTTGTTCGCAAAAAATAGTGAACTCCGCGCTGGCGAACTGTGGCCCGTTGTCCGTGACAATAGCCTGGGGCAGCCCATGGTGGCAGATGATCTCTCCCTAAACAAAGTTTCTGATGACCTGGGAGGTCACCTTGGCCAGCTCCTTCACCTCCAACCACTTAGAGAAATAATCGATCATCACCAGCAGGAACCTCCTCTGCCCACTGGCCTGGGGGAACAGTCCAACCAAGTCTATCCCCCAAATGGCAAAGGGCCAGGGGGTTGTGATACTCTTGAGTCGCTGAGCCGGCTGTAGCTGGAAGGGGGTAAACATCTGGCACTTGTGACATCTTCTCACGAACTCTGGCGCATTGCGGCCCAGGGTGGGCCAGAAATACCCTTGCCTGACGATCCTACCTTCCAGGGTCCGACTCCCGGAGTGACTCTCACACTCCTTGGAGTGTACTTCTTCCAAGATTCTTTGTACTTCCCCCTCGGCCATGCAACGAGCCAACATCCCCGAGAGAGTCTTCCTGTACAACTGCCCGTCCCGGAGGAGGTAGTACGCCGATTTGTACCTGAGCTTCTTCTTGTCCACCCCCTCCGGATACTCTCCCGTGGAAAAGAAGGTTGTGACCGGGTCCATCCACGAGGGCCGCTGATCTATCTCCATGAGCTCTCCCTCTTCGATGGAAGGGCGGAATAGATTGGTGATAGTCCCCCCACCCTGGGACCATGCTTTGCTAGTTGATCGACCTGTTCATTTTCCACCTGGGGCACGTGTCGAATGGAGAAGGTTTCAAATGTTCCAATGACCCCCTTTACTTTGGCTAAGTATAGCCGCAAGGTAGGTTATCTTCCCTCAAACTCCCCGTTGATCTGGGAAGCTACTACCATGGAGTCGGTAAGGACCTCCACGTACAGCACCCCCAGCTCTCTGGCCAGGCGCAGCCCTGCTATCATGACCTCGTACTCGGCCTGATTGTTTGTGATGGGGAAGTGCACCACCACCGTCTGCTCAATTCTAGTTCCCTGGGGGCTCTCCAAGATCACCCCCACCCCCAGGGAATGTCTCCCCGAGGCGCCATCTACCTTCACCTTCCATGGAGTCGGACGAGTGAGCTCTTCCTCCGCCACCTCAATCACATAATCGACCAAAAAGTCAGCCATCGCTGGAGCCTTGATCGAGAGGCGGGGAACAAAGGAGATGTCGAACTCGCTTAACTCCACCGACCACTTGGCTAGCCTGCCAGAATGCTCCACCCCCTCGAAGATGTTGCAGAGGGGATGGTCAGTCACCACTCGGATGGAGTGTGCCTGGAAATAGGGCCACAACCTTCGGGCCGAGATGACCAGGGCGAAGGCCAGCTTCTCCAAAATTGGATATCGGAGCTCGGCCTTCCTCAAGACCAGGCTCACGTAGTATATGGGGAGCTACTTCTTCCCCTCTTCTCGAACTAGGATGGAGCTCAGGGCCTCCGCCCCGACCCCGAGATATAAAAATAGGTCCCCCCTCCTTGGGCCCTTGGAGCAACGGAACCCGCGTCAATTGCATCTTGAGGGCCTGGAATGCCTCCTTGCACTCTTCGGTCCATTCAAATTTTTGCCCCCCTAAGTATTTTAAAGAAGGGGGAGCACTTCTCCCCGGCCCGGGAGAGGAACCTGCTTAACCCTGCCAGCTTTCCTATCAACTGTTGCACCTCCTTAGTATTCCGCGGCGACCCCAGCTCCATGATAGCCTTGACCTTATCCAGATTTGGATCGACCCCCGTAGGGGTGAGGAGGTGCCTCAAGAACTTCCCACTGCTGGCCTCAAAGACGCACTTCAGGGGATTCAGTCGCATTTTGTACTTGTGCAGGGTGGCAAAGGTCTCTTCTAGGTCCTGGAGGTGAGAGTCCACATCCTGACTCTTGATCATAAGATCATCTACGTACACCTCCAGGTTCCTCCCCTTCTGTTCTTTGAAAACCCTATTCATCATCTTTTGATAGGTTGCCTCTGCATTCTTCAGCCCGAAGGACATCATTTTGTAGCAGTAGCATCCATCCCCCGTGATGAATGAGACGTCCTTGACGTCCGGGGGTGCATCCTGATTTGATGATAACCTGAAAATGCATCTAAAAAACTCATTACAGAAAAACCAACGGCTGAGTCAACCAGCGCGTCGATCCGAGGTAAGGGATAACAGTCCTTAGGACAATATTTATTAAGCAAAGAGAAGTCGATACACATACGCCACCGACCGTCTCCCTTTTTAATCATAACTACGTAGGAGACCCAGCCGGGGTATTGGATCTCAGACACGAAGCCAGCCTTGAGAAGCTTTGCCACCTCCTCTCTGATGGGCTCGGCCAGCTTGTCCGCAGTGGACCTCTTCTTTTGTTGGATGGGGCGTGTTCCCGGGTCCAAGTTGAGGTGGTGGCAAGCCACATCCACGTCAACCCTCGACATCTCCGTGGCGCTCCATGCGAAGATGTCCACGTTCTTCTGGATGCACGCCAACATCCTGCCTTGAGCCTTTGGGGTCAGCCCTCCGCTGACGCGAACCTTCTCCACCCTACCTTCACGGGTGAGGACCTCCAGCTCCATCACCTCTTCCGCAGCCTCCAACCTGGACTGCTCCCCCCATTCTTCCGCATCCCTCTCCTCTAGGACGACCTCCGCCTCCACCTCTTCTTCTACGGCCATCGCCTCGGCCGACTCCTCTCGATCTCCTCCTGCCACCTCAACCTTGGTGTATCTCTCCGCCTCCAGCTCCTCCCTGCCAGCTTACTGCTCCGCCTCCTCCATCCTTCGCTCCATCTCCTCAATCCCCCTCTTAACAAGAGATGGAGACGGCAGTGATGTAGCATTCCCGCGCCACCTTGGGGTCCCCCCCTGACCCGGACCTGGATCCCCTAGGCAATGAACTTTAAGCACTGATGGAACGATAAGGGGACACAGCGGAAGGCACTGATGAGGGGCCTCCCGAAGATGGCGCTGTAGCTGCTGGGGGCATCCACGATGACGAACCTGCAGTTCTTGGACTGCCCCCCCCCCCAGGGTGACATGGAGCCCCACTCCTCCTTCTACCTCCTTCCTCTCCCCCGAAAATCCGAACAAGGGCCCATCCGAGGCCAACACCCTTTTCGCCTCCACCTTCATTGTGTCAAACGGCTTCTTAAAGACGACGTTGACAGAGCTTCCGTTGTCAACAAGGATCCGGGAGACGGTAAAATTTTCGATGGCTGTCTAGATGACCAACGCATCGCAAAATGGATCCTAATGATCCGGCATATCGCTCCTGGAGAAGGTGATCCTCTCTTCTGGGGGTGGGGTTTGGGATGTGGAGCCAACGCTCCGGCGATACATGGTATGGAGGCTCGCCCTCCGGGAGGCCTCTACCCCCACGCCCCGTGGATCACTCCGATCCCTCCTCGGGTCCCGACGTCTACCCGGTCTTCACAACGGTCCTCCTCCGCCCAAGGCAGGACCTCCTCGATCCTCACCTCCTGGCTCCCCTGCTGCGGCTGCTGCTGCTCCCTATTTCCCCTCATTTCGAGGAACTCCGGGCACGTGGCTTTGGCGTGCCCTTCCTCTTGATGGAAGTCACAGTAGGGCAACTCCACCCTAACTTCTCTCCTCCTCCTTCTTGATACTCTCCTCCTCTCCTCTATGGCTATGGCCATAGCCTGTTCTTGATCGGGGAGTCAAGGCCTCTGGGCCTGCCTCCAGCCCCGGGGGGTGAAATTGATCTTGCCCCACTTGATGGCGGTTCCTTCCTTGATACCCTCTCTGTGGCCCCTGCCCTTGCCACTCGGGCCTCCAGCCCAGCCGACGGTCGGGCTCCTGACGCCCCCACCTGGGCTGCTGCTGCCCCTGGAACTGCTTCTGCTCCCTCTACCGGGGCTCGACTCTCCTCTCCTCCTGCCCTCTTCCGCCTCTTGGCTCCTCTTCCTCCGTGGCCCACCTGGCCAGCTTCCGGGCGAACTTCGGGTTTGACGCCTCCCCATCAACTTCTCTCGCCGCCCTCTCCATCAGCTCCTCGTAGGAGAGGGGGGCACTCTCTTCAGCTCCATCCTTAAGAAACCCTGCTGCAGTCCTAGGGTGAAAGCCATCATCAAACTGTGGCCCGACATCTCCTATACTTGGGTGACCTCCTCCTGAAACCGGTCTACGTAGCTCCCCAACGTCTCATTCACTCCCTGCTTGATGTGGAATAGGGACTCCGACTCCTTCTTCCTCCTCTTCGAGGTAGTGAACCTCAGCATGAACTCCCGACGCAGGTCCTCAAAACAGTAGATGGAGCTGGCCGGCAGCTGGTGAAACCACTCCCTGGCCTTCTCCTTGAGGGTGATGGCGAAGAGTCGGCACTTGAACCCATCCGACATCTGCCGGATCGAGACCACATCCTCAAACCACTGGACGTGTTTGACCGGGTCTCCCTTCTCGGTGTAGTAGGATATCTCGGGTTCCCTGAACCCCTCCGGAACTAGAGCAGAAGAGACCAACTCGCTGAAGGGGCTGCCTCCCCCGACTGGGCGAGCTGACGCGTCTCGCGGGCCCAACTCGCCGATCTGGCATCTGCCTGCCGAGCCGGGGAAGAGCTCGCGCCCGGGGAGCTCGCACCCCCGGCCCTCCTCGGCCACTTCCTTCCCTGCTCGCCTGCCGGGGGTGTCCTCACCAAGAGAGGGGGCTGCTGCGATCTGGACAGCTGGAGTCGAGCACTCGGCCCGCGCACCGAGTGCGAACTTGACAAGACCCAGCACCTCATTCCTGAAATCTTCAAACATCCCCACCGTGGCTAGAGGTGGGGGGGGGGGGTGGCGAGTTCGACCTGTCAGATCCTTGCCCTCCTGTCATCGAGCTCGCTGAAGGTTTTCTGTGCTGACCACGCTACACACTCATCGCACAAAAATGTTGAAATCAAAAAACTGTCTCCTGTGGAGTTCACCCTTGGGGAAGGGGTGATCGCGCACCTACTTCGCTCCTACAAGCAAAATAACAAGGGAAACAAGGAAAAACTGACCCAAGGGCTCGGCGGGGAGGACCCACCACACACCCGGAAGATCTTAGAGCGCTTCCCATCCTTAGCCAAAGGCCGAGCTAAGGTATCCTCAGAAAATGCTTGATAGACGGAGCAAGAGAGCACAGGAAGCCTTGCTTTCTGAGGTACCCCTTGGGTCCTATTTATAGAATTCTGAAAATGACCTACAAATAGCCAACCTCCGCTATCCTGAACGGCTATGTGCAGTCCAGGTTGGCCTACCAACAGCGTAACTTCGCTGTTCTGAAAGGCTATGGGCAGGCCAGTAGGGGCAAAATAGTAAAAAGTACCTTAAAGACCTCGGCGAGCTCGAGTACCCCTGAATATCCCGTTCGCCTGCTGTTTGCTGAGCTCCATAGGGCAAGTGCGAGCTGGCCACTGTGCTCGCCCTTCGATTTTCCTTCATTAGTCGAGCTCAGCTCGACGAAGCTTAGGCTTAGCTCGGCGAGTCCCGAGCTCTGGGTGACGAATGCCGAGCTCGGCCTTCAGATTTCCCTGTCGAGCTCGCCTGCTGCCTGGGCGATCCAAACTGACCGGTCTGGTTCCTGGTGACTCCCCTCGCCGGATACGGGGCTGTACAAGGCCGGATCAGCGAGATGGGTGCGCGAGATGCTCCAGCTCGCCCGATAGGGGGAGGCAGCCCCTTTAGCGAGTTGGTTTCCTCTGCCCCAGTTCCAGAGGGGTTCATGGAGCCAGAAATGTCCTACTACACTGAGAAGGGGGACCCGGTCCAACACATCCAGTGATTTGAGGATGTGGTCTCGATCCGGCAGATGTCAGATGGGTTCAAGTGCCGGCTCTTCGCCATTACCCTCAAGGAAAAGGCGAGGGAATGGTTTCACCAACTACCGGCTTGCTCCATTTACTGCTTCGAGGACCTGCGCCGGGGGTTCATGTTGAGATTTACCACCTCGAAGAGGAGGAGGAAGGAGTCAGAGTCCCTGTTCCACATCAAGCAGGGAGTGAACGAGACGTTGGGGAGTTACGTCGACCGGTTCCAGGAGGAGGTCACCCAGGTACCGGAGATGCCGGGTCATAGTCTGATGATGGCTTTCACCCTGGGGCTGCAACAGGATTTCTTCAGGATGGAGCTGAAGAGAGTGTCGCCCTTCTCCTACGAGGAGCTAATGGAGAGGGTGACAAGGGAAATCGACTGGGAGGCATCGAATCCGGAGTTTGCCCGGAAGCTGGCCAGGTGGGCCACAGAGGAAGAGAAGGAGCCGAGAGGTAGCAGGGGGCAGGAGGAGAGGAGAGCCGAACCCAGGCAGAAGGAACAAAGGCAACTTCAGGGGCAGCAGCAGCCCAGGTGGGGGCGTCAGGAGCCGGACCGTCGGTTGGGCTTGAGGCCCGAGTGACAAGACCAGGGGCCATAGAGAGGATACCAGGGAAGGGACCACCACCAGGGGGCCAGGATCAATTCCACACGCTAGGTTGGAGGCAGGCATAAAGATCTCCACTCCCCAATCAAGATCAGGCTATGACCATAGCCATGGTGGAGAGGAGGAGAGCGGCGCAAAGGAGGAGAAGAGAAGTCAGGGTGGAGTTGCCCTACTGCGACTTCCACCAAGAGGAAGGGCAGGGCACGACCACATGCTCGGAGTTCCTCGAGATGAGAGGAAACAGGGAGCAGTATCAGCAATAGGCACGCCAGGAAGTGAGGATTGAGGAGGTCCTGCCTCGAGCGGAGGAGGATCGATGTGAAAACCGAGCGGACATCGGGACCCGGGGAGGGATCAGAGTGATCCATGGGGGGGGGGGGGGGGGGGGGGTGGAGGTTGAGGCCTCTCGGAAGGCGAGCCTCCATACCATGTACCGTCTGAGTGTTGGCTCCACATCACAGAACCCAACCCCAGAAGATAAGATTACCTTCTCAAGGAGTGATATGCCAGATTATGAGGATCTCTTCTGCGATGCGCTGGTCATCCAGACGGCCATCGAGAATTTCACCGTCTCCTGTATCCTCATTGACAATGGAAGCTCCGTTAACGTCATCTTCAAGAAGGCGTTTGACGCAATGAAGGCGGCGACAAAGAGGGTGCTGGCTTCAGATGGCCCCTTATTTGGATTTTCAGGGGAGAGGAAGGAGGTAGAATGAGGAGTGAGGCTCCATATCACCCTGGGGGGGGGGGAGTCCCGAAACTGCCGATTTGTCATCGTGGATGACCACAACAACTACAACGCCATCTTCAGAAGGCTCCTCATCAGCGCCTTCCACTACGTCCCCTCATCCTTCCACCAATGTCTGAAGTTTAATGCCGAAGGGATCCAGGTCCGGGTCCGGGGTGACCCCAAAGTAGCGCGGAAGTGCTATGTCACCGTCGTGAACTATATCTCCTGGAAGGAAGGGGCCGAGGATATGGAGCGGAGAATGGAGGCGGAGCAGGAGGCTGGCAGGGAGGAGATGGAGGTGGAGATTCGCACCAAGGTAGAGGTGGCAGGAGGAGGGCAGGAGGAGTTGGCGAGACAATAGCCGTGGAGGAAGTGGAAGCGGAGGTTCTTGTACCGGAGGAGAGGAACGTCGGGGAGTGGGGGGAGTAGTCCATGCTGGAGGCTGCATAAGAGGTGGTGGAGATGGAGGTTCTCACCCTTGGAAGCAGGGTGGAGAAGGTTCGCGTCGGCGGGGGGCTGACCCCGGAGGCTCAGGGTAGGATGCTGGCATGCATCCAAAAGAATGTGGACATCTTCGCATGGAGCGCCGCGGAGATGCCGGGGTTTGACACGGACGTGGCTTGCCACCGCCTCAACCTGAACCCGGGAGCACGCCCCGTCCAGCAGAATAAGAGGTCCACCGCGGACAAGCTGGCCGAGCCCATCAGAGAGGAGGTGGCCAAAATTCTCAAGGCCGACTTTGTATCCGAAATACAATACCTCGGCTGGGTCTCCAATGTTGTTATGGTTAAAAAAGGAGACGGTCGGTGACGTATATGTGTTGACTTTTCTTTGCTTAATAAATCATGCCCTAAGCACTATTATCCCTTGCCTCGGATCAATGCGCTGGTTGACTTAGCCGTTGGTTTTTCTGTAATGAGTTTCTTAGATGTGTTTTCAGGTTACCACCAGATCAAGATGCACCCCCCGGACGTCAAGGACATCTCATTCATCACGGGGGATGGGTGCTACTGCTACAAAATGATGCCCTTTGGGCTGAAGAATGCAGGAGCGACATACCCAAAGATGATGGATATGGTCTTCCGGGAACAGAAGGGGAGGAACCTGGAGGTGTACGTGGATGACCTCATGATCAAGAGTTAGGGCGTGGACTCTCACCTTCAGGACTTGGAAGAAACCTTCGCCACCCCGCGCAAGTATAAGATACGGCTGAACCCCATGAAGTGCGTCTTCAGGGTCAGCAGGGGAAAGTTCTTGGGGCATCTCCTCACCCCCATAGGGGTCGAGCCAAATCCTGATAAGGTTAAAGCCATCATGGAGCTAGGGTCACCGCGAAATGCTAAAGATGTGTAGCGATTAACAGGAAAGCTGGCAAGATTGAGCAGGTTCCTCTCCCGTGCCGGGGAGAAGTGCCGAGGAGGCATTCAAAGCGCTGAAGATGCAGTTGACCCAGTCTACGCTACTCCAAGGGCCGAAAGAGTGGGATGACCTATTTTTGTATCTCGAGGTCGGGGGAGAGGCCTTGAGCTCTGTCCTAGTTCGAGAAGAGGGGAAGAGGCAGCTCCCCATATACTATGTGAGTCGGGTCCTGAGGAAGGTCGAGCTTCAATATCCGATTTTGGAAAAGCTGGCCTTCGCCCTGATCATCTCGGGTCGAAGGCTCCGGCCTTACTTCCAAGCACACTCCATCCGAGTGGTGATTGATCATCCCCTCCACAACATATTTGAGGGGGTGGAGCATTCAGTCAGGTTGGCCAAGTGGTCGGTAAAGTTGAGTGAGTTCGACATCTCCTTCATCCCCATGCGTCTCGATCAAGGCCCAAGCAATGGCCGACTTTTTGGCCGATTACGTGATCGAGGTGGTGGAGGAAGAGCTCACTCGTCTGACTCCATGGAAGGTGAAGGTAAATGACGTTTCAGGGAGGCATTCTCTGGGGGTGGGGGTGATCTTGGAGAGCCCCCAGGGAACTAGAATCGAACAAACAGTGGTGGTGTACTTTCTCATCACTAACAACCAGGGCCGAGTACGAGGCCGTAATAGCAGGGCTGCGCCTGGCCAGGGAGCTGGGGGTGCTGGACGTGGAGATCCTCACTAACTCTATGGTGGTGGCTTCCCTGATCAACGGAGAATTCGAGGTGAGAGAATATACCATGCGGCTGTACTTAGCAAAAGTGAAGGGGGTCTTCAGCACGTTTCAGAACTTCTCCATCCGACACGTGCCCAAAGAAGAAAACGAGCAGGTCGATCAGCTGGCAAAGCATGGCCCTCGGGTGGGGGGTACCATCACTGATCTGTTTCGCCCTTCCATTGAAGATGGAGAATTAATGGAAGTAGATCAACACCCCTCGTGGATGGACCCAGTTATGACTTTCTTCTCCACGGGAGAGTATCCAGAGGGGATGGACAAGAAGAAGCTCAGGTACAAGTTGACATACTATCTCCTCCGTGACGGACAATTGTATAGAAAGACTCTCTCAGGGATGCTGGCTCATTGCGTGACCGAGAGGGAAGTACAAAGGATCTTGGAAGAAATCCACTCCGGGGAGTATGAGAGTCATTCCGGGAGTTGGACCCTGTAAGGGAGGATCGTTAGACATGGATACTTCTGGCCAACCCTGGGCCACGGCGCTGCGGAATTCACAAGAAGGTGCTACAAGTGCCAGTTGTTTGCCCCCCTCCAACTACAGCCGGCCCAGCGCCTCAAGAGCATCACAGCCCCTCGGCCCATTGCAATTTGGGGAATGAACTTGGTTGGGTCATTCCCCCAAGCCAGTGGGCAGAGGAGGTTCCTGTTGGCGGATAGACTATTTCTCTAAGTGGTTGGAGGTGAAGGTGCTGGCCAAAGTGACCTCCCAAGTCATCAAAAATTTTGTTTGGGGGGGGGGGAGATCATCTGCCGCCATGGGTTGACCAAGGCCATCGTCACGGACAACTGGCCTTAGTTCGCCAGCGCAGAATTCACTAGCTTCTACGAGCAGCTCAGGATTGATCTTAGGTTTGCCTTGGTCCACCACCCCAGGAGCAACGGCCAGGTGGAGGCCGCGAATAAGATTATTGTGAACCTTCTGAGGAAGAAGGTAGAGAACCAGAAAAGGAGCTGGGTGGAGAAGCTTCCCTTGGTCCTCTGGGCCCTGAGGAGCACCCCCAACACAACCACGGGGGAGACCCTTTTCAAGTTCTCCCATAAATGTGAGGCAGTACTCCCCGTAGAATTTGAAGTTCAAACACCTCGGGTTGTCACCGCAGAGGAAGGCAGGGAAGAATGGCAGGCCGAGAAAGAGGAGGAGCTGCGACTCTCCCTTGATATGGTAGGGGAGCTGCATGACCTCTCCGCCATCCGACAAGAAGAAGTGAAGAGGAGAATGGCTAAGTACTTTGACAAGCACGTCAAAGTCAAACAATTTGCAGAGGGGGACTTGGTCGTGAAAAAGGTAGATGCAGCAGGAAGATCAGCAACCGTGGGGAAGCTCAACCCCAACTGGGAAGGTCCATATATTGTAAAAGAAACATTGAGATCAGGAGAGTATCGTCTCCAAAATGTGGAGGGCGAGACCCTAAGTCTCACCTGGAGCGGTGATGACTTGAAACGTTTTTATCCTTGAGATATGTAAGTGATGTCTTGTTCTTAATAAAGCCTTTTGATGAGCTAATCCTACTGCAGCAACTCGTACCAGAGGGTGAAATTTTCATTTGATAGACCTCAAGCAGATCCCGCTGTTAGGCTCTCACTTAGCTTTCAGGGCTGGATGTCACTCGATGGTGTCTACCCGGACCCTAAGCAGATCCCGCTGACAGGCTCTCACTTAGCTGGCAGGGATGGATGTCACTCGATGGTGTCTACCCGGACCCCGAGCAGATCCCGTTGTCAGGATCTCACTTTGCTGGCAGGGCTGGATGTCACTCGATGGTGTCTACCTGGACCCCAAGCAGATCCCCCTGCCAGACTCTCACTTAGCTGGCAGGGCTGGATGCCACTTGATGGTGTCTACCCTGACCCCGAGTAGATCTCGCTGTCAGGCTCTCACTTAGTTGGCAGGGCTGCATGTCACTCGATGGTGTCTACAGGGACACCGAACAGATCCCACTGCCAGGCTCTCACTTAGCTGGCAGGGCTGGATGTCACTCGATGGTGTCTACCCGGACCCCGAGCAGATCCCGTTGCCAGGCTCTCACTTAGCTGGCAGGGCTGGATGTCACTCGATGATGTCTACCCGGACCCCAAGCAGATCCCGCTGTCAGGCTCTCACTTAGTTGGCAGGGCTGTATGTCACTCGATGGTGTCTACCTGGACCCCAAGCAGATCCCGCTACCAAGCTGTCACTTTGCTGACAGGGCTGGATGTTACTCGATGGTGTCTACCCGGACCCCGAGCTGATCCCGCTGCCAGGCTCTCACTTAGCTGGTAGAGCTGGATGTCACTCGATGGTGTCTACCCAGACCTCGAGCAGATCCCGCTGTCAGGCTCTCACTTAGCTGGCAGGGCTGGATGTCACTCGATGGTGTCTACCTGGACCCCGAGCAGATACTGCTGCCAGGCTCTCACTTAGCTGGCAAGGCTGGATGTCACTCGATGGTGTCTACCTGAACCTCGAGCAAATCCCGCTGTCAGGCTCTCATCTAGCTGGCAGGGCTGGATGTCACTCGGGGAAGTCCTGTACTCTCCAGATATTAAGAAGCTTGGCCTTTAAAAACAGGAAGGAAAGACTCTTCACAGGCGAGTCGGGACTCGGAAGCCCAGCTCGACAGAAGGGTTGCGAGCCGAGCCCTTGGCTCTCGCTGAGGGAGGCAGGCTCCGGCCGGGCACCTCACCGCCCTCAGTTTTACTTGTAAAATTTTTAGTAATTCTGGTTTCACATTAGATAAAAATAGACAGCGAGCGAGCGAGCTGGGGGGGGGGGGGTGCACCCAGTGCGACGAGTAGTCCATCCCTGGATCATCTGGGGTTGGCGAGCTCTCAAGGCCTACTCTCGGGAACGAGTTCTAACGACCATCCTAATGACAAGATCTATCTTCACGAGGTCGTCCGAGGGGAAGAGCTCGCGAGCAAGCACGTCATAGCAGGAAGGACAAGAAAAGATTGAAAAAATAAAGACAAAATCCATATCAAAACTATTTTCAATTGTATATAATGTTGATTACAAGGGGGAGAGCTCGCCTAGGCGAGATTACAAAAAGAGAGGAAGAAAGAAGAAAAAGAGAAGGGAATCAGCTTCCCCCCCTGGTCGGACTGGCGATCTTCGCCCCCTTCAGTGGATAGGTCATCTTGGAAGACCTTCCCAAAGAGCATGTCGAGGTTGTCTTCCTTCTCGCTAGGCGGAGTCGCCTAGAACAGGCTCGGCATGAGGTCCCGGGCCGTGATCTCCTCACAGCCCTCCACCAGCACCTCCGTATCCTTCATCATTTGGAGGGTGCATTCGGCGGCCTCAATTGAGTTGACCGCAACCTCTCGGCGACATCGGCCTCACCAAAGATCCTCGGGCTCTTGTACGAGAAGGTGGACTCGATGTCTCCTGAGGGGAAGAAGATCTCCGCTTGGCGACGGACCTCGCGATGGAGGCTCGTGTTCTCCTCCTTCAACGTCGTGTTCTCCCCCTCCAGCCTGGCGAGGCGGGCGCAGCTAGTCGTTCTCCTCCTCCAGCCCGACGACGTGAGCCCGTAACTCCCCAGCGGCCTTGGCATCCCAAAGAAAAAGGAAGCACATTAGTAACAACACAAAAAATTCTAAGTAAAAAGGAAAGCAGCCCGATGCTTACCAGCCCACCGGCGGCTTAAGCGAGTAAGTTCTCGACGATGCCGAGTTGCCTCGTCAGATCGACGGCCTTGTCCTTGGTGACGTCGCGTGCCTGCTCGGCTTGGTGGAGGTGGTTGATGAGAAGCTCAACCAAGGAACCACCATCACATTCAGTGATGAAGATCTTGAGGGATTGCAGTCAGCTAACCAGGACCCGCTCGTAATCAGTGCAGGAATCAGGGATTCCTGCTTCATGTTAAGAGAATCCTGGTGGATAACGAAAGCTCTGTTGACGTATTGTTTCTATCTACCCTCAAGAGCATGATGTAACACCCCAGTTTTCTAATACTCGAGGCTCAGGGTGCTACCGCGCGGCGGTAGCCTTCTTTCGTCGAGAGCATCGAGTGGTAGCGCGCGGCGTTAGTTAGCTACCGCTTGATAGTAGCCCCTTTGCGTTGAGACGAAAAACGTTGAGTTGAAGCCGTTGAGAGGTTACTGTGCGGCGTTAGCGCTAATGCTAGCGGTAGCAGGGCGTTCTGCAGAGGCAGATGGCTCTGTGAGCTACCGCGGCGCGGTAGGTAGTGTAATGCCCCCACTCATCACGTGGCATATAACGGTGGGTCCGGCCGGGGCCCCACGCCATATGTCACAGACAAGCGACAGAATTACTTGTGGAAATCAAAATCTACTCGCATCCTAACTCAATACATTCTAGCGTAGCATTTTTAAGTTACCATGAACTCAACTCAAAGAATGTTCACTACTATATAAACTCCACATTTATATATTCAAACCAGGAATGTATACAACTCACACACACTGGCCTTAAGGCCTTACAAGTTTCTCTTTACACAAATACATTTTCGTACATCGGCACGCATGCCGACCACCCAATTTTTCCCTTTTCTAGACTTTGGGCGATTACAACCCGAGCGGGACACGCCCTGAGACACGCCCGTGTCCCAGGCCGTGTCACCCAATTTTTCCCTTTTCTAGACTTTGGGCTATTACAACCCTCCCCTCCTTCAAGAAATTTCGTCCACGAAATTGCACAGAGGAAGGAAAACAGCAAACATACTGTTATGACATCAAAATACTATGGTACAACAATCCAACCTTCACATGTGCACATTTATCCACACAATTCATCAAGCGATCTATCACCAAACACATGATAGATATACACCACATTCGATCGATCACGTTAATTACACCAAGTGTGCACCAATATTTCAACATGTAACACGATACATAACATATATGCACACAACCATCGCATTAGTCATTGTCTTATATACAACATTATTCACACACCAAAGTGATACAAGTCATTATTCTTACTTTCGCTCAGCCTCCCGATTTTGCATCTCTCGCGTAAGAGCCAAATTAAACACCCGAGGCTGAATTTCACCAATTGAGTTTTGCGGCTCTTGTACTTCCAAATTATGCAATCGAGGTTGCGTCCGGGATGCAGATGACTCGGCCATTGCTTTTCCTTTTTCTTCATAAGACACATCTGTCTTTTTCTCACTTCCCGCAGGGGCATTCCAACAAAATTTCGCTATGTGTCCCTGCTTCCCGCAGTTATAACATATACGTGTATCAACACGTCTTTGCTCATACGTTGTGCCCGAAGAAACAGTCGATGGAGCTGATTCAACAAGCCTAAACCTTTTCTTCTCTCTTCTTCGCAACTCCGATTTCTACGACTGTGACACCTTAAATTCTGGCTTCTCCACTCCCAGTCTCTTCTTTTCTTGTACCCGCTTCAAATCTTTCTCCAGGGCACGGGCCATATCGACCAACGCTTGGAAGCCTTGGTTCACTGAACTCGGGAGGACCAACCTCAACTCATCCCGCAGTCCCTCATAAAAGCGATTCGTCTTTTGCGCTTCCTCCGCGAAGGTAGACCCCGCATATCTCCCCAGTCTAGTAAACTCATGCAGGTACGTATCAATATCATCCTTACCCTGCACCAGGCGTTGAAACTCGTTCTCTATCACAATCCGCTGCGACACCGTTACATACTTGGCGAGAAACAATCTGGAGAATTCCTCAATTGAAACCTCCGCTAAACCTCGGCCTGCCAAGTGATGTACCTCCATCTTATCCCACCACAGTCTCACATCTCCTTCCAACAGAAAAGTGGCTCGGGTCACTTTCTGCTCTTTTGCAGTCCTGATTGCAGTCAGGATCCTCTTTACTCGAGCCAACCAGTCTTCTACCTGCGTTGGGGAAATCTCCCCACCAAACGTAGGTGGATGAAACTCCATAAAGCTTTTTAATGACTCATTCGTTGCTTGCTCCTCCACCACAACTATCGCACGCTCTTGCCCTACACCAGGCCATACTGGCACCCCTGCCGGCCTTGTCTGCCCATTAGGATGTGTCTGTAGCACTGCAAGCACCGTTTACGTCACCACCCGTATGGTCTCCGCCGAAGGAGGCGTAGGCGCTTTAACGGGTGCTGCACTCTCATCAGATCGCTGGGGCTCCGACTGCCCAGCACCACTCCTCGCCACCTAGCAATGTACAAAACACCATTAAGAAGCCATGTCATAACGATAATTATACATTGACTACACACTCATGCCCCTTACGTGCATGAAATACATTCCTAGTGGACATTCGTGAGTTCAATTATGTTCTTCCTCCCAAACAATCTCAACCTGGCTCTGATACAACTTTGTAATGCCCCCACTCGTCACGTGACATATAACGGTGGGTCCGGCTGGGGCCCCACGCCATATGTCACAGACAAGCGACGGAATTACTTGTGGAAATCAAAATTTACTCGCATTCTAACTCAATACATTCTAGCACAGCATTTTTAAGTTACCATGAACTCAACTCAAAGAATGTCCACTAATATATAAACTCCACATTTATATATTCAAACCAGGAATGTATACAACTCACACATACTGGCCTTAAGGCCTTAAAAGTTTCTCTTTACACAAATACATTTTTGTACATCGGCACGCAGGCCGACCACACATGAAATCCAACTACGATTCGCACGACCTTCGAGGGCCTTTAGCAGCAAGTCTCTATTCCGCTCAAGTAATTAAATTCAAGCATCAATACCTGCAATTCATTATCCACCCGAGAGCGGCAAACAAAGTAACGGTCAGCTTTAGCTGACCACTTATAACGACCCTACCCCTTACCCGTGGCAGTGGTTCCTTCCCTGTATGCATTGCCATAATTATATGAATCAACACTACCAATCACACTCATAACACAAACGCTGGTATCCACCAGGCGCTCCGTGCACTCAGGGCACCTTCTTGGTGTACCGGGTATCCCAGTCGTACACCGCAGATCAGAGGCTCTTCACTTGTTGGTTCGACGGTTCAATTCTAGTCCACCAATCTTATTATTGGCGACATCTAGTCCATACCACTCAGAGGTACTACCTCACAGCATCCACAAACAACCAGAGCAGATCGACCCACACCATGTGGTGTGGCAGCCAGGTCTATCGAGGCTCCCCTGGAATTATCACCCATCGACCCCTCACCTATATCCGATTGATCCACACTATGTGGTGCAGCAAGTAGGGTCCTCCTCACATCCTCCCGAACATTGCCACCCATCGATCCTCACTAATACAGATCGACCCACACCATGTGGTGTAACATGTTAGGTTCATTTAGCGTTTACCCCAGCTATGCTACCCATTGATCTCTCAACATAACCAGGAGCTTATGCAAAGTCTCCTTACATCCATAAGGCACATCCAATCATACATTCATTCCACAACACATAAACCTTTAATATAATCAAATCCACAGAGTCTTCTCCGGTTTACCCATGATCATCACCAATCCAGACTACCCATCCAGATGGGCTTCACACAATATGCCTATGTCGTACTCTACACTTCCGGCTTTAGATGCAAACTCAACCACGAAATCACTTACGAAATCCATCTCTTGGTGGAGGATCCCAAGAACATGCATAAAGAAAGGACTTCGATGTCTAAGAAGGAGATCGTTACCCTTGAAGATCGCTTCGGCGCCATGACGTAGCTGGATGGAATTCACCGCCTCGACTTTGCCTTCATGAATCCATTCTTGGATCTTCAATCCGCACTCTGCAGCTCCTCCAGCAGCTGACTTTCCTTTCTCCTTTCCTTGCCTTGGCCTTTCCCTTTCTCTTTCTCTCTCTTGGAATGAGAAGAAGAAGAAGGATATGAGAATGAAGGGAATTTATCCCATTCTCGGCCTTTCTATCCACAGGGAAGAAGCCTGGACCATTAGATCCAGAACAAGAAAATGAACGGCCAGAAAACTCGGACAAAATCACTTTTCGGGCCTGACACGCCCTGTGATATGCCCGTATCACAAGGTGTGTACCTTAAGCGGCACACGAACCGACTCAATCTGACATATCCAAAATAGAACACGGTCAGGGTACACGCCCGTGTCAGCCCAGTCACGCCCGTGACCCAGGGCATGTAACCCACTCGACACCTCGTCGAGAGAAAATTATCGACCTCTTGATACAACGGGACACGCCGTGTGACACGCCCGTGTCACAGGCCGTATACCCCTTGCTTGCCACTCGACGATCGTCGAGCGCAGTTCGTCGACCAGAGGGGACACGCCCTTCGACACGCCCGTGTCGGATGGTACACGCCCGTGTAGCACGGCGTGTTCCCTCTGTCGACCACTTTTGTCGACCAAAGACTCGAGTGTCAACACGAAGGAGGACACGCCCTAGGTCACGCCCCCCAACACGACCGTGTCACAGGGCGTGTACCTCCCGTACACTTTGTCGACTGAATTTCGTCGACCACGCGCCCAACTGCTCAACCCGAGCAGTATACGCCCTGGGATACGCCCGTGTCCCAGGCCGTGTCACTCAATTTTTCCCTTTTCTAGACTTTGGGCTGTTACAGGTATCTACCGCCCGGTGGTAGCAGGCAAAAGCAGTTTCATAGATGGCAAGTTTAGGACATCCAATCTTCTTAGAAATCGATCTTATGGCCCAGAATCGTCTGTCCATGACCCTTAAGTAGGGCTGAGGGGTTCATATCCCTCATTCTTCTCATCCTTGGGTGAGAGTTAGGGTTTTGGGAGTGTTTGGAAGAGGAGGAAGAAAGGAGCATCTTCCGCCATTGACGAAGCTTTGGGGCTCTGTTTGTCAATTTGAGGCCAGATCCATGGAGAGGACTTGAAGACGCACACTTTCATCAGTACAAACCAATATCTCCATGGCTAGTGGTGTGATGAAGATTGCTATCAACCCGAAAAGGCAAGTGTACCTATCGAATTGTAGTATCAAGGTCGTATTTAAACTCGGGGCTGTCAAGTACTGCTACTCACGCTTCTACTATTATCCTACCGAAAGATTGTGGGGTTTTTGAGAATTTAAAATTAAACTAAGGACAATATTAAAACGAAAACTTATGATAAAAAGTTAGCATTCGATCAATGATTCACCATGAAATGAGACGAGAAGGATAAAAATATAATTTTATAATTGCAAATTAAACTCGACCGTGACAGATCCGATTATAGGAAATAATCTTGCTAGAGCATTAAATCCCCTAACTTATATGCGTTTTGACCGAAATCTCTTTACGAGTCAAAAAGGCATAAAGTTGCATTATCGAAGTGACATGCGCTATTAGATTTGACTTCAATCCGAAGGATTTACGTCATCCTATCTCTAGGGTTGCGATCAACTCCTTCCTTCTTTGAGTGATCTTTCAAATCAATGAGTCTCTCGACTTCTATGAAATGAGATCAAATTGTCAACTATCGTATACCGGAAATACAGATTCGACGCGAGAGAAATCAAAGAAGGATCGAGTAAAATTTAGACAAAAATAAAACTAAGAAGTAAAAGAAAACCTCATCTCATTTCATGGATCCTCACGATCGAATGCTAAGGAAAATTAGCTACTCATAGTGGAGGAAGAAAACAAAATAAGATTAAGAGAAAATATTTTCATTGCTTGCAAAAAAAGGAAGAGGATTACACAATAATAAAAAAAACAAGACTATATTAAACTACTAAAACAAAAATTACAATAATGGAAAAACTACAACAACAAGTAAAATAAAAACAACTCACAAGCACTCTCAAAACTTCAACTCAACACTCAAATTCTAACTTGGATTCTAAATTTTCTTCTCTTGGATTTCTTCTCCATGCTTGAGGGATGGGGTGTTTATATAGGAGAGGGAGAAGGTACTAGAATGAAATGAAGATGAGGGGACAAGGGGGGTGGCCGGCCATGTGCTTGGAGAGGGGGAATGCATTTCATTTAATGAGGGGGAAGAAAGGGAGGTGGGTTCAATGCATTGGTGGCAAGGTGCATGCATGGAAAAATTAATAAGAGAGAGAGAGAGAGGAGTGGAAAGGTGTGACCGGCCAACACATGAAGGGGGAAAAAAAAGGGAAAGAGTGGGAGTGGCCGGCCAAGCATTTAATGAAGAGCCATGCAAGGTGGTTGGATACATGCATTTTTGGATTACACTTTGGAGGGGGGCCGGGCTGCTGCATTGAAAAGGGTTGCTAGGTGGGCTTTGTTGTAGGCTCGGGTAGGGTGTAGAGGGGCTGCATGGTTGCTTGGGCTGCTCAATTGAAGTAAAGGGCTGCTGCACTTGGAAGGGGTCGGGCTGCACCAATGAAGAAGGCCTGCATCAAGGAGGGCCGACCATGCACTTCAAAGGCTCAGGTTGCTTGTTGGAGGGCTGGTCTTGTGTTTGGGCTGCACCATGTGGGATCCAACCTATAGAAATAAAATAAAATAGAGCATTAAGTTATGTTATATAACAAAACAAATACATAAAATGAAACAAACAATAAGATGCAAACAAAACATAATAGAAAATTTTATAATTAAACTTAATAGGATGCATAATAGGATGCATACAAAACATAAAATGAGGAATTAAAACATAACATCAAAAATAGAAATTAGAACCTAACAAACATAAAATACCTAAAAAATATAATTAATCCTAGGGATATTTATGCTCAACTAACCCAAAAACCGATGACTAAAACTAGTCATCAGCTAGGAAGACGAGTCATGAGGTAATGTCATTTCTCCTCTCGGTCTTTAGGATATGTGCATGACATTCATTTCATTTTCGCTTCCTTTCAAGCATTTAGGCTCCAGATCTCTCAAGTGAGAGGGGTACGGGTCGTCATGGTTCAAGAGGAGCCACCGGGTCGATTGATTCTGTCCCTGACATGATGTTGCATTAGAAATCCACTCCGTTAGTGGGTTAGGCATTGTGGGTGAAGCCGTAGTCACGACCGTTAGTTTGACTCGGTGATGTTGCATGACGTGCACTATGGATTTTGCTAGAAATCTGAATGCGGTGAAGACGCCGTTTGTGATGTTTGCCCTCTTCTTCGTGTGAGAATGAATGACGATTTAGAGCGGAATTGATAAGCCTGATTGTGAGGGCTAGACTTGGTCTCTGTGGTCGGCTGGCTAGCCCGTGACGTTGCAAGTCATATGTGAAGAGTGTCCTGGCGAGACAAGTCTCCTTCTGTGAAAATGACGAGAATGCCAAACTTTGGACAATCACATGTTATGAAGCCCACGAGCGAGCGGGGGCAAGCAAGGGTTCTTAGCATAAGTTTGTTTGTGTGACGGAACTGGCGTGCGAGTCAGATCTTGTAGGCAAGCCCGGGTTTGAGACCCAAGAGCGGGTGGGGCCTAGATATGAGTTTCGTGTTGCTGCTTGAATGTCATTTGGAGAATGTTGCAATATGGAGGTCGGGCGGTCTGTTGCTGTTCGGAGATCGGGCGGTCTGTCGGTTTATTCTGGCCGGTCTGTCTGCCGGGCTGGTGCTATTTGGTATCCCAGCAGTCTGGCGGTTTGTCTCAGATGACTTGGAGACCGGGCGGTCTAGCGGTCTCCTGCGGCGGCTTGATCTTTGTGGCACATGTTATCTCCTCTTGTTAGTTGACGGGCGGTTAGCCGGCTTGTCTAACCGCCCGGCCTGTCCAGTTTGCCTTTTGTAAAGCCGCATATACTTGTAAATTTTTAGTCCCACATTGCTTAATTGTATTCTCTCTCGTCTCCTCCATTCTATAAAAGGGAGGCTATACCATTGTAATTGATGCCTTTTTGATAATAAAGTTTACATTACTCCAAATTTTTGGTCTGCTCTTTTCTGTTCGCACATGGTATCAGAGGACTCGGTCCTTTCCTCCTGACTGAGCTCTCTCTACACGTGCAGCTTGTTTCTTCTTTCCGCGACCTGTTCTCGTGACTTGTTTTCTCTTCTAACCGCTGCTTTGTTCGCGCGGCTTGTTTCTCCCTATTTGCGGCCTCTCGCTTCTTCTCTTTTCTAGCCGCTCTCCTCTACCGCTCTCCTTTTCTTTGTCGCTACGACCTGTCCTTACGTTGCTGCGGCCTCTTCTCGCCTCTCTCCTCTTCTTTGTCGCCGCGGCCTGTCTTTAAGTCGCTGCGGTCGTTTCTCTCCGCTCTCCTCTTCTTTGCCGCCGTGACCTGTCCTTAAGTCACTGCGGCCTGTTCCGGCTTCTTCTCCTTCTAGCCGCGACTTGTTTCTCCCGTTGCTCTCTTCTATGGCCTCCATATCCTCCACGCAGTCCGCCTCGGTGGTCACCTCTTCTGGTAGTGCCCACGTTGTTACTCACGGCCGCTGGTTGATCGACTCTGGTGCTACCAATCATATGACGGGCAATCCTCAGTGTTTTTCTCATCTCGAAACACATGATCGGTTGCCTCCGGTCTTTGTTGCTGACGGCTCTTCATCTCCGGTGAATGGGACGGGGGTGGTTCAGGTCACTCCGTCTCTTCGTCTGGGGGATACCCTCTATGTGCCCCTATTCCCTTGTAATTTATTATCGGTTACTTCTCTATGCAAGCAATTATAGTGTTCCGTCACATCCACTTCTACTTCTTGTTCTTTTCAGGATCCGGACTCCCAACGGACGATTGCTACTGGGACTGAGAGTGGCTGCCTTTACTTCCTCGACAACGTTTCCGCTCTATCCGCATTTTCCTCCTCCTCTACAAATCTTCTCCAATGGCATCTTCGCCTTGGACATGCTCCTCCACGGCTTCTACGCCAGCTTCTGCCCCACCTCCCTCCTCATCATCCTCCTCTAAACTGTGATGCATGTCAGCTCGGCAAGCATCATCGCTCATCCTTCCCGCCAACATAGAGTCGTGGCTCTTCCCGTCCCTTCGACCTCGTTCACTCTGACGTGTGGGGTCCTGCTCCTACCCTCACCATCGGTTGGGGTAGTTCCTATTTTGTTACATTTATTGATGATTTCTCTCGGTGTACGTGGGTGTACCTTCTCAAGGATCGCTCCGATCTGTTCTCTGTCTGGACATCGTTTTATTCTATGATCAAGACTCAGTTTGATACGTCTATTAAAATCCTTCGTTCTAACAATGCTAAGGAGTATCTTAGTCATGATTTTTCTTCTTTCTGCATGCATCATGGTATTATTCGTCAAACTAGCTGTGTCTACACCTCCCAACAAAATGGGGTGGCGGAACGCAAAAACCGTCACCTCCTTGATGTCGCTCGCACTTTACTGACCCAAATGCATGTTCCTCGCTCCTATTGGGGCTATGTTGTCCTCCTCTCCTATTATATCATCAACTACATTCCCTCCACGGTTCTCCGTGGTGCCACCCCCTTCTCCATTCTTTATCCCACAAAGAATCCTTTTCCCCTTACTCTACGCATCTTTGGGTGCACCGCCTTTGTGCATTCTCCTGCTGCCACCCGTGACAAACTCTCCCCACGGGCCACTAAATGTGTCTTTCTGGGGTACTCTACCACTCAGAAAGGCTATTGTTGTTTTGACCCCGTTACCCGCAAGCAGTTTGCCTCTGCAGATGTTACATTCTTTGAAAATGCCTCTTATTTCTCTCCTGCTTCCTCCTCTACTCCTGCTTCTCCTACTTCTCAAACCAACCCATCTATTCCATCTGCTCCTACTGACGTTTCTCTCTCTCCACCGTCTCTACCCTCTCCACCATCTCCACCCTCTCCACCCTCTCCACCATCTCCACCCTCTCCTCCCTCGATTTCTCCCTCCTCTCCACAGCTGTCTCTCTCTACTCCCGGTCCAGCTCTCTCCACCACGGACGCTCTGGATACTGCAGAATTAGCTGCCCTGGATCTCCCCATTTCCCTTCGCAAAGGGGTTCGGGCATGTACCCAACACCCGCTTGCTGTAGTTGTTTCCTATGATCGACTTATCCCTTCTTGCAGAGCTTTTGCACTGGCTATCTCGGCCACTACCACCCCCCGTTCCTACCAGGAGGCCCTTACTATTCCTCCTTAGAAAGCTGCCATGGATGAGGAGATTGCTACTCTCACTGAATAGGGTACCTGGACCCTGGTTCCTCCTCCTTTCGGCACAGATGTTGTTGGCTATCGCTGGGTCTTTGTGGTGAAGTTCCTTCCCGATGGCAGTGTGGATCGTTACAAGGCTCGGCTTGTTGCCAAGGGTTTTACCCAAACTTATGGGGTTGATTACTTTGACACTTTATCTCCAGTTGCTTGTCTCAGTACTATTCGAGTTCTTCTCTTTGTGGATGTCAACCGGGATTGGCCCATTTCACAGCTGGATGTCAAAAATGCCTTTCTTTTTGGGGATCTTCAGGAAGATGTTTACATGGAGCAACCTCCTAGGTATGTTGCTCAGAGGGAGACACGCGTATGCCGGCTAAAAAAGGCTATCTATGGCCTCAAGCAAAGTCCTCGTGCCTGGTTTGACAAGTTTAGCGGCATCGTTGCGGCCATTGGTTTTACAAGAAGCTCAACTGATCACTCCTTGTTCGTTCGGAAAACTATCTCTGGTCTGGTAGTTCTTGCGGTTTATGTTGATGACATTCTTCTTATTGGCGATGATCAGGATGGGGTAACGTTGACAAAGAAACACCTCCGTCAGCACCTAGTCATGAAGGATATGGGCTCCCCAAAATACTTTCTGGGAATTGAAATCTCTAGGAAGCCCAACTTCATGGACCTTTCCCAACGGAAGTATGCTCTTGATCTTCTAAAAGAGGTAGGAATGACTGGTGCTAAACCTGCCCGTTCTCCCATGGCTATTGGGAAAGACAAAACTTGGACAGATGACTCGCCTCTTCTATTCGATCTTACGAAGTACCGGCATCTGGTGGGCAAACTCATTTATCTCACGGTAACCAGACCCGACATCTCTTATGATATTGGCAAGGTGAGCCAGTTCATGCAAGCTACTAGAGAGTGTCATCTACAATCTGCCTTGAGGATGTCGAAGTATATTAAAGAAGCACCAGGGAAATGACTCTTTTTTCAGAAGAATGGTCACCTAAGGGTTGAAGCGTACTCTGATTCGAGCTATGCTGATGATAAAGGGGATCGCAAGTCGACATAAGGTTTCTGCACGTTTGTTGGAGGCAATCTTGTGAGTTGGAAGAGCAAGAAATAGTCTGTGGTCTCTAGGTCCAGTGCAGAGGCAGAATATCGCAGTATGGCATCAACCACATATGAGTTGAAATGGTTACGGGCTCTCATGCTTGATTTACGAGAGGTGTACAACTATCCTCTTCCTAAGTTCTGTGACAATAAGGTCGCGATATACATCTCCAAGAATCCGGTCTTTCATGAGAGAACGAAGCACATAGAAGTCGACTGCCATTTCATTCGGGAGGAGATTTTGAAGAAACAGATTTGTACTCCGTTCGTCACTTCAGACAACGAGTTGGCCGACATCTTCACCAAGCCAATGTCCGCTTCCTTTTTCCACATTTGCGACAAGCTGGGCATGATTGATATCTATGCTCCAGCTTGAGGGGGAGTGTTGCAATATGGAGGTCGGGCGGTCTGTTGCTGTTCGGAGACCGGGCGGTCTGCCGGTTTATTCTGGCCGGTCTGTCTGCCGGGCTGGTGCTGTTTGGTATCCCAGCGGTCTGGCGGTTTGTCTCAGATGACTTGGAGATCGGGCGGTCTAGCGGTTTCCTGCGGCGGCTTGATCTTTGTGGCACATGTTATCTCCTCTTGTTAGTTGATGGGCGGTTAGCCGGCTTATCTAATCGCCCAGCCTGTCCGGTTTGCCTTTTGTAAAGCCGCATATACTTGTAAATTTTTAGTCCCACATTGCTTAATTGTATTCTCTCTCATCTCCTCTATTCTATAAAAGGGAGGCTATATCATTGTAATTGATACCTTTTTTTGATAATAAAGTTTACATTACTCCAAATTATCGGTCTGCTCTTTTCTGTTCGCACAGAGAAATTGGATGTACCTGTATGGATGATTATGGTGTGCTATGCGTGATGATTTTCTAGATTCATTCGCACTATAGGGTGTCTTGGGTGAAACCCAGGTTTGCATACATACTGCATTATAGGCCGTTTTATTAAATGCTCAACCTAGAAACGTGTTTGTTGTATAAGACATTCAAACCTGTTGTTTTACTCTCTATGTTTATGTACATTTGCATATGAAGTGCTAACTTGCAGGGTGATGGAGTGCCTCGGGGACCGCTAGGGACGACCGAGAGGAGATGTGTTGGTAACACAGTTAAGGTCAGCCTTTGCTGACCCATGTTGCAATAATTTTTACAGAGCAAGGTTCACATGCTGGAGCAAGTTCGTCAAACAAAAGGTTCTAAGCCTCATGAAGTGTACTCTTTTGTAGTACTTATGATTTGTTGAATGTTATGCATAATGGATTGTAATTCCGGCTTGCACGTCGAGGTGGCCTAGGGGTGCTAAGGCACGCTACTTTGTTTGTTATTGTTAAGGTCATGTTGGACTCCTATGAATGTGGATAACTTCTGTGCTGGTTATGTGCTTCCACTATCTTGTTGTCTGTATTTTGAAATGCGTAGTTATTTATATCACTTTTTAATCCTAAAGTTGTGACGTCTATATGTTGCGGGACCCCCTCCGGACCCATATTATATGGTCATTACAGGGGAGGTATTACATATAAAGCTTACCAAACAACATCTCAGCCCCGCAGCAGGACCTGTCTGCGATTTTTATAATCACCCAATTCTAGTTCAAGGAGTAATCACCTTACCTGTCATAATGAGTGAGTTCCCGAGGCAGGCTACACGCAACGTTCACTTCGTCGTCAAGCTCAACCTACAACGCCATCTTCGGAAGGCCAATCCAATCAATCTTTGGGGTGATCCTATCAATTCCCCATATGACGATGAAATTTCCAACCATCGGAGGAGTAGGAATTTTTCGTGGAAATCAGGAAGAAGTCCTTGCTTGCTACTCAAAGCAAGCGCGACCGCCAGTTGCAACCGCCTTCAACATCGACGACATTGATCTGCCTGCGCAACAAATATGCAGAAAGAGTGTTCTCGTTGAGAGGAAAAAAACCCCTCCCCGCGCGCAGAATATATGAAACCTATGTCATGCTTATCCTTAACTTCTTGTTTTTCATTTCATGTTTAAATGTTTTCTTGTTTCCTGTTTTATGTTTTGTATTTCATGTTGTAAAAGCCGCGAGCCCAGACTCGCGCAAACTCTCTTTTATTTGAATATTACATTGTGTTTTTTTTCCGTAATGTCTAATCAGAAATCAATTAGGTAAGACTGTGCATGTAGTTTGAACGAGCAAGCTCTTCATCGACCCCGCCTTTCTACACCTCGTCATCGCCCGGGCCTGTCCTCCTCGTGATGAACACCAACCAAATCTCAAATAGATAAGACTGCACATGCAGTTTGAACGAGAAAGCTCTTCACCGACCCTGCCTTTCTACACCACGTCATCGCATGGGCCTGCCCACCTCGCGATCGATTTCAAAAAAGCCGCAAGCCCAACTCGCACAAAACAGGCTATGCCGCGTATCCGAATTGAATCATTATATTCTCTGGCGGTCAGACTGAATTCTTGTATTCTCTGTCGTTACTGCAAGTCAACTCCTCGTCATCGCTCGGGTCGGCCCCTTGCGATCGACTCCAAAAAAAGCCGCGTGCCCGACTCACGCAAACAAACAAGGTCAAACACCTAGATCGAATCATCACATTCCCCGACACTCAGATTGAATAATTACATTCTCCAACGTTGCTATAAGCCTACATTCTGCCAATTACCAGCATTTGTGCAAATAAGGAGAAACTAGGGAAATGTCATACAATTAACATACGACATACAAAAAATGACCTCAACGGGGTAACAAAGAATGCCCGCAAGTCTAAAAAACAAGAGCAAACATACACCACCATGTAACAGAATCAACTAAAGAAAGTACAAACATACAAGAGTAAAAGGCTCAAACTATTATACATCGGCTGCATCTGCATCAGAATCAGGGTTCGAGTTCTCATCATCTGAGATATCATCGAAGCTGAGGCCGGACACATCACACTTCAAGTTCCTGGCGACATGGAGAAAGCCTTTGTCACTCCACGTTTAAGTGCAAGATCGTGAGCATCTTCTATCCAAGGCTCCGCGTCTCTAGTCTAGATCTTTTCACGAATCTTCTCGCCATTCAAGCAACGATCACACATGTAGTCCAATGAGTCCATATACTCGGCAAGCCCAGTGGCCTTCAGCTATGAGACCCGGTGTAACGCCCCAAGTTTCCCTGTAGCCAGGAGATGGATTCTGTGAGCTATCACCCGACGGTAGGATTAGCGTCGGTGGTAGTATGATGGAATTATAGCAGGAGCGCTCAGTGAGATACCGTCTGGCGGTAGGTTGATACAACGCGGCGGTAGCATGGTCGATTAAATCGACAGAGTTCTCGGTGAGCTACCGCCCGACGGTAATGTTAACGCTGGCGGTAGCAGGGACAATTTATTTGGCATAGCTCTCGATGAGCTACCGCGCGGCGATAGCGATACCGTGAGGTGATAATGGCCTTTCGTCGTAAACGGCGCTTTGATACGACGCATCGTCTACCGCGCGGTAGTAGCGAGGTATCTCGCGACAGTAGCAGAATAGTTATGGCGCGGTCACTTGTCGGTGCGTGATTGGGGGTTTTGGGCGGTGGGCTTGTGGAACAAGCCAATGCTTGAGGTACTGTGCAACGGTAGCCAGTTACCACGTGGCGGTAGCTCTTTTTAAGGCTGGGAAAGTTAAGTTCCAATTTTATTTTCTCTCTTGGAATTCTTATTCCGAATGATAGAGAGAGGAGAGTGGAAGAGAGGAAGAGAAAGGAGATCCCGCCGTCATTGGAGTTTTGGAGCTCCGAGTCGTGAGCCGATTTCAGATCCGTAGAGGCAAGTCTGTTGCAGTCATTTTCATCCGGCAAGATCCTCCCCATGACACTAAAACGAACGTCAAGGGTAACGATTGTCCTCCTTAGACATGTTAAGTCCTTTGTTTTGGCATATGAGGGTAGACGCTCTAAGAGCATGTGGAAGCGGTTCTCCTGGCGGGTCGATCGGTTGTATGCCCATTACCTTTGCATTTAAAATCCGGAATCGAAGTACGGAATATGCATGTTGTGTGAAGCTCATCCGAACAGGTTAGTTTGGATTGGTGATGATTGTTTTGTATGTCGGTAAAGACTCCGTGGTAAACGTGTAATTTTTGGAGTCGCGGGGTGTGCAGGTTGTTGCAGTGAGAGTACTGGAGTAGGTCTCCAGGAAAACACTCATTTTGGGAAAGAAACGATAGTCTGTCCCATACCGCGCGGTGGTAGCGCTACTATCGTCGGTAACTCCCAATGAGCGATGCTTTGCGAGGCTTGTCTCGTGGAGACTTGGGGTCCTATATGTTGAACGGTGAGCTTAGTTCGCTCTGCTATGGTGGCCGTGAAAGCTAGCCTTGGAACATAACGTAGTTATGTATTTTGTAATGGATAAGGGAAGGCTGACCTGTGTCGTGGCTTGCGAGCCTGACAGTTTGAGCAACAGGCTATGGTTGACCTGTACCCACCTTATGGCATTTGGCTTAGAGTGAGTCAGTGGCTTGAATCTATGTAAGACTTTGTCGTAGCATAGAGAAAGTCTTAAACTTTGGGCCAGAAAGACTAGTAATTCTCAAAGGTACCATCTTAAGAACGGTGGTGGGGCTTGAATTTCAGCACACCAATAATGTGCCCTGAGTGCACGAGACGTGTGGCAGGCAGTGCCAACATTTGTTGTGAATGGTGATTAAATTGCACGTTCTATTACCGATATTGTTCATGTTGTTTTCCCTGCAGGGAAGGAGCATCGCCGCCCCTAGTGAGGGACGAGGTCGTTATAATTTGGTTAGCTAATGCTGATCGTTACTTTGTTTGCCACCGTTGGGGTGGAATGGTTTTATGGAGGTGCAACTGAACCAAGTGCGAAGTAGCGGGCTGAAGCCCTATTTGCTGTGCCAGCCCTCGAAAGCCAAGTGAAACGTGCTGTTACTGTTTCATGTGTGGCCGACCTGCGTGTCGATGTCTGTAAAACACTTATATTTGAGGAAACAATTGTAAGGCCTTAAGGACGTAACAATTTGTGTATTTGAGTTATCATTCCTGCTTTGGTTTAGTGGACATTCGTTTGGTTGGATTCTAAGCAATTTATTTAACTTCCACTAGAATGCACTCTGAGTTAGGATGCATAAATGGTTTATGGTCTAAATACGTAACTCCACTAATTGTCTGTAGAATATGGCGTGGGGCCTCAGCCGGACCTTCTGTTATAACCTACGTGACGGATGAGGGTGTTACACCCGGTCATCGGAAGAAAGCATTTCCACTTGAGCCTTCGAAGCCCCAATATCTGTCTCCAAACGAGAAGTCTCCTATTGAGCGTTCTTCAGCAACTGCGCGGTTTTCTCCACAGGAGACTTCTCCACCTCCAATGTCGCTCGAGCCTCCTCCAAATCTGTCTTCAGCTCTGACCCGATCCGTCGAAATCGGTAGACATCTCGATCATGATCCTCTCTCAAAGCAACAACTGAGCTCTCCGCCGTCCGGAGCTTCTCCTGAAGGGCCAAGTATCCATCATTCTAGCTCACGTAATGATCATTTCACATGAAAACAATATGAGCCTGAGCTTCAATCTACAAGTAGAAAGGAAAAAGTTAGTACGACACAAAGCAACAAAAATAAAAAGCCCAAAATAAGCAAGCTCACTTACTACATCGCTTATTGCCTTCAAAGAAGAAGACACTCGCAGAGCAGAAGCCTCTGAAGGGGGAGCCCCGGGGGCAGAGCACCCCAACACCTCCACATCAATATCAGCAGGAATGGTCTCGCCTCAGCAACCAGAAGGAACTGCCTCATCCTGAGAAGCTTTTTGCTTCAAAGAACATGGAGGCTCTACATCATCATCGCTATAACTAGCCATAATTACCTTCCTTTTTTGATCACGAACTGAAGGCGCCCGTGCTGCCCGCTCAGGATCGGCAAATACCCCACACTACAACATACGTCTCTTATCCACAAATAAAGATATGATAAATAAACGGTCGGCTAACTCCAGAGGCTCTGTAAATCCAAGCCTCGGGGAAAACTCCCGCTCTTTCGCTTTATAGTGACGATAACAGTCAAACAACACATTCCAAAGTTCCGACAAGCCACAAGAGTTTCTAACATAACCAGATAAGGTGTTCATATGATGACAATCCGTTCTGGTCTCAAAGTTAAGCACACATTTATTGCTGAAGATTTTGACACGACCACCACCATCAACTCGGACATTACACCAATCTCTGAGCCAATTCAAGGAGAATTTTGAACCAAGCTCTCTAAAGAATATGACCATTCACACAAAGTGTACCATCCCAAGCGGTGTGAACTAGGACATCGGAACACCGCAAAACTTCAGAATATCAACCACCTCCACACATTGGGGAAAACATAAGCCAGTTGTCAGAGTGGTCTCACAAACCATCAACCAGCCTCTTGGTGGATTTTGAACCCTCTCCTCAACACGCGGTATTCTCACCTCAAGATCAGCAAATAACCCGTATCACTTCCTCCAAATCACAATTTGATCATCAGAAAGTGACGAGCGTAGTGTAAACCCCCCTCCCGGAACACAAGACAAGACCAAGGGGAGCCTTATGCCCAGAATAACCACCTTGCGGTAGCGTCAGCACACAAGCTAACCTGTACCACAAGATGCATATCCTGCCAGCCATAATCAATATCATACTGCCAACCCATCAATAATAGAAAATTTATAGAAACTATAATCCACAATAAGTAATAAGTCCAAACAAAATATAAGATAAGAAGCTACAAAAGTTCCTGCAAATATCATAGTACAAAATGCCCACAAAGAGGGTACAACAAACGCTCAAAACCTCACATCTGTTACTGATGGTAACGAAGGAAATGCAACATCAGGTCCTGTCTCCCTGGTCAGGCTGCCCACCTACACGAGGTACTGCTCCTCCTGCGGGGTGTCCTAAAAAAGTGGGCGTAGCAATCGTTAGTCATAAAGACTAAGTGGCTTCACATCCTCTCACCATGACGACTCTTAGACACTAGGCAGAAGGAAAGAAAGAGAGAGACACAATATAATTAGTAAGTACAAGTATAGCATGTGGTAAACCCTAAGCTACCAGTTAATAATATCATCAATAGTAATGGAAGCATAAGTAAGAATAAGTACTAATTACAGGTGAGTAAGAGCAAAAGAGACTAACAGTATAATATCGTAAGTACAAAATTGAACTTAACTTATAAAAATGCTTATACAAATTTATAAGTTAAGGATCATGTACAGCAAAAAATAATTCATCATATAAAAGTGCCCACATAAATTTATATGATGATGATATTATGCGGTTCAATGCAATGCAATGAATGTGATATGATGACTCACCCATGTTTATTTACGTACTCTGAATTGCTATGTCGACATAGATCTTTAGTTCTCGATTTTTGAGGGTAGCAAACCACTCAGGCACCAATCGTCATGGCCAGACAGTTGCAGCGGAATGGGCTCCTCCACTACTAGGTGAGTATGCACACTACCTGACCTAGGCCCCACATACACCTCAATGATATATACATGATGGCAGAGTCCCTGCGTACTACGTCACGGAAGGGGTCTTTGGGAGGCAAGAACCAAAGAGCGTAGCCCAACTGGGCTAAACAACATGGAAGGGGTCTTTGAGAAGTAAACACCAAAGAGCCCAGCCCAACCGGCTTAATATGCACAAAAGGGATCTTTGGGAAGAAAGCATCAAAGAACCCGACCCAACATGCCAAGGTCTATCTGCTAGCTTCCGTCGGTGTGACGATCGACATGCTCGTAGACCTGTCACAAGTAATCCTCAACTCAGGATCATTTAACAACCATGTATCAACATTCACATCATGCAATCCTCATGTACCAATGTGTCAAGAAGTACCCAAGGACCTCCAACCGCGTCCTTACACAATAAAACCTAGGATACAACGTATCCTACAATTACCAATTAATAAGTATTTATTTGAAGGATCATAAAATATCTGTATTCACCGAGATTCATACCATAGATCAAGTTTGACCTTTTAAACATTCCCACGAAGCTTCAAATCATTTGGATATCATGATAATCATTTACGATACAATTATTTATAAAACTATATGTCAATATCTTAGCAAACACTAATCCAAAAATTATGAAACTCAACGGGGATCATAACAATATCATCAAGTATGTGACTACCAATTTTTAGAAGTATAGATGATTAGTTTAAGAGAAATCCAAAAACATCGAAATCTGTACGTTTACAACACAACTTACGGAAACTGGATTTCCCGGAGCTACATGCCACCAAAAATTAAGTTTAACCTCATTCTGGAAAGGTATTTCTGAGGGCTACAACTTTTATGTTGAGCCATTAGTCTTGTTTTAGGTGTAACATGCCAAAAATCAGATTTGAAGCAGGCTGTGCAAATCTGAACAGAACCTGTTTGCTACTTAAACAAATGCTCATAGGATAGCAAATTTTATTTCACTTTTAGGAAGCTACAGAGCTCCCAAAAAATGTGCAACATTCGTTTGAAAGGTCTTCTTGAGGGCTACAACTTTCATGTTGAACTCGTGACTAGAATATGATTGGATCATGCCTAAAAATAGGCTTGAAGTCCGTCACGCGTACAAAATAGATTTCTGTCTATTAATATAATAAAGTTTCTGCACGAATCTTAAAAACTGATGAACATCATCTGTTCATCTTCTTCCTCCAACAAAAATATAAAATGCGTTCAACTTATCTCCTCCTTGTTTCCCTCAATAGACCACTATTCTTCATGAAATCAAGTCTGCCGCCTTCGTACTGAAGAGATGAACTGATTGAAGATATTTTCGTGGCGATAGACGTCATAGAACGGAAGTTCTAGCGCTGTCACTTCCTAGAAAACTCCATTAAACTCACCAAAATCAAGCTCTCTTGAGCTCGACGTCTCTCTTAATTTCGGATCTAAAGATCTAGCACTAAGGGAGAGGGTAGGAAGCACACCTGATTTGTGGTTAAGGACCGGGTTTGTCTCCTTGGTGGCATGGTGATGATCTTCTAAGATCCAAACCCTCCTTCAATCTTGTTATTCCAAGAAGATTTTTGGTCTCAGCTCTAAAGTGGTGAGCAAGAAGTGAGGATAGTCTGGGAGGAGGAAGACTTCACTCGGTTTTGTTAATAGGTGATGAGAAAAGTCCCTCCCATACCTTTGAATGACATGCATCACATGTCACTTTCTTATTGGACCAAAACCACCTCCCAACCTTTGGAAGTGTAATATTGGTCATATACACTTAAATAAGCATGGACAAAGTCATGCCACATAACTCATCA
This sequence comes from Platanthera guangdongensis, assembly GCA_039583875.1. Classification (NCBI taxonomy): domain Eukaryota; kingdom Viridiplantae; phylum Streptophyta; class Magnoliopsida; order Asparagales; family Orchidaceae; genus Platanthera; species Platanthera guangdongensis. The sequence continues at coordinate 113,548,499 of CM077149.1, read as the reverse complement.
GAAGAAGACGGAAGAAAGGAACAGGAGGAGCAGGACATACCGCACCGCTCACTAGACCCCACTCGTTGGCTCGTCGAGTGACACTCAACGATTCATCGAGTTCACTCGACGATTCGTCGAGTTTACTCGACCGTTTGGTTCGTCGAGTTCACTGACGGTTCGTTGAGTGCACTGGGTTCATCGAGTTCACTCGACGTTCTGACCTACCAACCACCCCCGTGACCTTGGGCTTTCTCTCCTAACTTATCCAACCGGGCCTAAATTACCCCCGGTGACACAAAACACACACAGAGGGTCTATATCAAAATGGGACGTTACACACAGACGCATCAGTCTCGTGAGGCGCTTTGAGGCCTGAAATGGAAGAAAAACAAAGGTTGAAATTCAACAATAAAAAAAGGGTGTTCAATTGAATGGTCAGCGTACCATCACCCCATCTCCACAAGGTCAAGCCGCACACCCCATCGAATGTACGCCCATGCGCCGAGATCCCGTGCATCTTCAGGCACACATGTAGAGAACGCGCGTACCTTTGGGTGCGTGCGCAAGTGCAATCGCGCACCTATAGTTGTGTGTGCGCGCTTGGTCACGCGCACATACAGGTGAGTGTGTGTGTGACCGCGCGCACCCGGAGGTACGTGTGCACGCAATCACTCGCATCTTTAGGTGCACGCGCCGGTCAGCCTCCCGCACCTTCAGGTGAGCGTGCACCCGGTCGCGCACACCACAAGATGCGTAGGCCGGCGAAGCCATTTCGGCTCATCGGCGCGACGCGTGGGACATGCAGGGAGTTTCCCCCTTCCGCACACATTCTACCTTTCTGCCCTACCTAGAATCGTACCTGGGCTTGAAGATCACTACCATCCATCCTCTCTGGTCCTTCTCCATTCGCCATCGTCATCGCCACCGCCAAAAAGCTCTCGAGGAAAAAAAGAAATCCTCGCTCTTCTCCCGTGCGGGTTTCTAACACCGAGGATTTTGGGGGGCAATTGATAAGAAAAAAGACTTCGTTTATAAGAGTTTTGGGGTGTGGATAGCCCACTCCTCATATCCCCGCTATCTTTGTGGGGATATGGGTTTGACCGCCGCGCGCGATCCGCACACGTAATCGTGTGCAATCCACGTACGCGGGATCCCACTCCTGGTGGCTGACCGGGGCCAGCTATATGGCTGACCCCTCTCCCTATCCTCTCCGTCGACCGGTCGGCCCAAGCCGACCCGACTTCGAGCCGGCAAGGAGGTCGCGCCATGTGGCCGCACCTCTACGACCGCATGTCGCAGCCACCCCGTCGGACGCCCTGACCGGCGGGGGCGCCCCCTCCCACGACCACCGTTGTGATAGTGGGAGGTCGCGGGTAGTGGCCGACTGCGCCTAGTCCTCCGGCCAGGCACGCTTGGCTGGTCGCGCCCTGCACGCCCCAGCTTCGACCGGCCGCACCTTGAGGTAGGCCGGTGCCGGATACTCGGTCAGCCCCGACCGAGCAACCGGCGGCCGATGTCGGGGATGCGCCCGACCCTCGCCGGGTAGTGTCCGACGCAGGGACCGACCACCTCCCTCACCTGTGATAGGCGGCTCTCCCGTTGGTCGTGGTGCAACACCCTTCCTCAGCCATCTGATTGACTTGCCGCAGTCGCAACCGTCCATTCTGGGGAAAAACTGTCCTCATAACTTCCACCGTTTGTGGGGGCATCATGGTCAGAATGATGATTTGCATTTAGTAAATATCACATGATATATATATATATATATTCCCGGAATTATACTTAATATAATAATATTGGTGGTTACGGTGTGCGGATAGCCACATAACCACCGTAAGAATCTTCTGGAGGCTATAAAAAGGCCCTCATGCTTCCTCATTTCTCACATTTCTTCTCTGTGTTTTCTTCTTCTTCAGGGCAGAGCTCTGCCAAAATTCTACAACGAGCCACCTTTCCTCCACCAAAATTCTCCAACGAGCTACCTTCCCTCCACCAGAATCCTCCCGCGTGCCATCGCCACTCCACCAGAAACTCAGCAAAGTCTGCAGCATCACCACGAAGAAGATGCTCTGCCCGTTGTAGGAAGGAAGCCTCGTTCATACTCGCCTCTAGAAAGCCCGCTCCAACCTCACTCTACGCGTTCCGCGCCCTTCCACGCACCAAGAATGTGAAAGTTAAACCTCGCGCGAAGCAGCCTGTTGCCTGCCAAACGCCTAAGATTCTCTCTCATCTCCCAAGTGTAACGAGTAGCGACTTGTCACCCTCAATTCTACAAACAAGTTGTAACCTGAGCTGATAATGGAGTTTGATCGGCACATATCCAGTCACGTTGTATTTTACCCGGTTGAGGGGTTTTTCCACGTAAAAATTATCTTGTGCACTTACTTCTTACTTTGTGATTGATTGCGCGCTCGACCGCTCCCGGGCTAAGGCGGTCACGTTCAAACCGGTTTAGGAGCGCCAAGTTAGACCACAACACTTTTGGCATTATGAATGTTTAACCATAATAATTTGTTTTGTCAATGAGATTTGGTCCAATTGGGTAAGCTGAGGCCCCATGACGGACATGAAGGTCATGGGTTCGATTCTCACCGTTGTGTGTGAGTTTTTTCTACGTATTTAGTAATTTGTTGTTTGATTGATTGTTGTTTAATAATGTAGTCATCGATGCTTAATGTTCTTAATGTAATGATACTTGTACATTTATTACTAAAAAGGCAGATAAATATTTAATTTTGGTATCTATATTTTTGAAGATTTTAATATTGATATTTTGCACCATTTTAATTGAATATTTATGATAGAAAATGACAATATTGAATTGAAGTCTTTGAGTAATGCAAAATGTAATATTTAGGGTGCAATAAGCAAAAACCTTCAAATTGAAGAGGAGATGGGGCACACCAATTAAGATATTGTCGAGTGATCCTGAGGTCACGCGTTCAAGCCTCAAAAGCTGTCTCTTGCAGAAATGCATGATAAAGTAGCCTATAATTCACCCTTATGATGGGACCATTCCTCGGGCCCTCATTGCGCGGGAATGTTTTAAGCACCAGACTTCTTTTTTTGTATGGTTTTACAAAAAAATTTACAAGTTTATTTTTTGCGCTAAATAGTAATCATTTAGAGTGGTCGACCCTGCAAACAACATATGATTTTATGTATTCTACTCCAAATGCGAGAACTTCATAGTAGACCATCTAATAGTAGACCAAATGCGAGAACTTCATAGTATGTTTTATGTTCAACTCTAGTCAACAATTTCTCCAGCAGCCACAGCCCATCTAATAGACCATCGGATGAACGTAAATTATACATCATGTTTAAAAAGCCCGATAAGGTCGGCCCTAGGCCCTACGCTGCCAGCCATAGGCAGGCTACTAGGCTTTTACCGGGCCGTAGGCCTAGCTGGGCCTAAAGCCCGGAAAAAATGTTGTTTTACCAGATATATTATATATAATCAGTCAAAATGCAACTAATAAAAAAAGGGATTTTATTACATAAATTTTCAACTAATTACTTGTCAAACTGCTAAAAAAGAAATGGTGTTTTTTAAAAAAATCATCATCAAATACAGTAAGCTTCATTTGGTTCGGCGGTGGTGGGTCGATCCGGTGGGTGAAAACGGAGTGTTCGAAACGGAGGGGGGAGGTGGCTTCTCCAAACGGAGTTTTTTGGGGCGTTTCTCAAGGCGGGCGGGTGGAAACGGAACAAACGCCGCCAGAGATTCATTTGTTTACCCGCCTTCCGGCGGCGTTTGCCCCAAACGGAGCGGCAAAATGCCGAACCAAATAGAGGCTTAAACAAACGGGGTTTAAATGAGTAAAGACGAAGCTATTGATTTGTAACACAGTATTATTTTAGGCATGACTTAGGCTTTATTTGATTTGGCGGTGGTGGGAGGAAACATCGGGAGGAACGGTGGCATTGGAACTGGAGAGAGGGAGCGCGAGATCAAAACGCGGTTTTTCGCTCCGTTTCTCATGGCGCGGCGGGGCCAAACAGGGCAAACGCCACTGTCGGTCATTTGTTCACCCGCCGTGCGGCCGCCTTTGCCCCAAATGCTCGCGCCGCAAACACCGCGCCAAACGAAACCTTAATATGCAAACATGCATTAGTAGGAGCATTGCCAAAAGAAAGCTGGAGTGCTCCTCACCCAAAGAGAGTGGGCCTAGTAGTGTTCACGAAATAAATCGAATCAAATAGCTCTTTAATCAAATCCAAATACATCATAAAACACAAAGATTCAGAATTGAACTCGCACGATTATTTTGTATTGAATTCGGATTTGTTTGAAAATCCCGAATTAGCATTTGAATTCAAATTTGCTTCGAATGATGAGCCAATTAGACTTTGATCGAACGCTCACGAACATAAGTATAAATAATATAGATTTTCTTATTACTCGTGAATCTTGCCAACAACAACACTCAAGCTTTTATCTCATCATAGTGGGGTCGGCTATATTGATCATTTGTCTTCATTGTGCCCTATTTTTTGTCATAATCTCACTAATGACTAAGTACATCACGTCTTTCCTTATAGTTTTGTTGCGGTCTAACTCGACGTCCTGGTCGGACTAGAATAATTTGGACCGTCTTATCTCTCGAAACGGTCGAGCGCGCACACAGTCAATGAAGTAGATCGATCGTACACACAAAGTTTTAACATGGAAAAACCCCTCAACCGGATAAAAAACCACGTGACTGATTCTGTGCCGGTCAAAATCCACTATTTCCTGGCTGTTACAACTTATTCATTGAATCGTGGGCGACAAGTCGCCTATCGCTACAATTTTGAGGTGAGAGAGCACTTAGCACACAGTGGACGACATGCCGTCGCGCCTGACATTTGTTACAAATTGCACTTTGCGACAATGAGCTTCATTGAGCGTCTCGCTGGCTCTGAACGTGGGAGTGAAGCACCTGAATTTGCGGTTGGGGAGGTCTCTTGGAAATCGAGAGATTAGGATTCGTCAAGTGGCTTGAACGTGGCTTGTACGTGGCTCTGGTGTGGCTTGAGTGCGGCTCAGATGCTGCTCGTAGGAGAAATTTGGCAGAGCTCCGACCTGAGAAAGAGTAAGACTAGGAGGAAAAATGTGAGAAATAATGAGGTCTGTGACTCCTTTTATAGCCCCTAGGAGGTGGTTATGGTGGTTACGTGGCAATCCGCACACCATAACCACCATTATATACACATATTTGTATTTGATATATATTTAAGTTTAGGTTTGCAGGTTGTCTATTTCATATTGATTGGACAGGTGGACACAAGAAGCTGACTAGATTTTGAAGGAAAATTGTCTAAGTACCAAAAGCATTGAGTGGAGTCAGCAAAGTGCTGAGTGAAGTCAGCACAGTATACATTCAGCAACTTGCAATGCAGAAAATTGGCTAAGTATAAATGTGTCGTCACACTTCAACTGTGTCGACACCTTTGCAGAAGGTGTGTTGAGACAAGTTAGTTAACTCGACACATAGAAGATTCAAGACAGCTGTGTCGAGACAAGTCAGTTAACTCGACACAAAGAAGATTCAAGACAGCTGTGTCGAGACAAGCCAGTTGTCTTGACACCTTGAAAACCATGTCAGCTTGTTTGACACTACAAAGCTTAAAGCAGTTGTGTCGAGACAAATCAACTGTTTCAACACAAAGAAAAAAAAGGAAATTTTACTAAGTAAAATTGTGTCGAGACAAATCAACTGTCTCGATACAATGAAGAGTTAAAGCACAGACTTCCTGACATCAGGCAGATAATTGTGTCGAGACAATCCAACTGTCTCGACACAAGGTAAAATTAAAAAGATGTCGACACAAACAATGCTTGTGTCGAGACAAGTCAACTGTCTCGACACTTTCAAGTTACAAATGAAAATTCTTCCAAGTAGGATTGTGTCGAGACTGCTAAGACGTCTCGACACAAGTGTCGAGACACTTTATATATCTCGACACTTATGTTTCAAAAAATGTGCAGAGTCAATACAGAAGTGCCAAGATGGGTCAGAACTATCACATCAGGTACATAAATAAGAAATTTCAACAGAAACAGTCTGAGGGAGGATTTGAAGTATGATGTCAGATGCTAATGTCATCATTCAGTAACTACCCATCCATGAAGCCTATAAATAGAGGGGTAGTCTACACTAACAAAAAAGAGAGAATCGATGAAGCAAACAGAAATTCTCATTCTTATTCTAATCCCGAGGAGGAGAAAGAAGACGAAGGTCTTCAAGAAAATCTCCAGATCCTTTCACCAAGTTGATCAGATAATTAAGGTGGATCTGATCTATAATCTCTTCAAGCAAATCAAGTCGATCTACATCAAGAAGATTACAGAACAAGAGAAGAAACTTTTCAGCAAATCAATTTATCAAGAAGAAATCCATTGCTGCTGATTTGAAGAATCTGTGCTAACAGATAAGTCAGATTACAAAAATTCTGTTTTCCGAAGATTATTGGTTATATTTTTACCTCTTTATTTTGTAAGATCTCCTTGAGATCTGAGTGAGTAGGATATCTTATCTCTGAGTTGTAAGCCTAATTTATAAAGGCTGAGGTAGGGTTCTTGAGGGACCTGAGGTAGGTGTTTTAGGTGAATTATTGAGTTGTAAACCTAATTTATAAAGGCTGAGATATAGTTATTGGGGGACCTGAGGTAGGAGAATCGTCAGCTATCTCTTTACCGCAAACTGAAGAAGGAGGCACCACTGGCGAATTTTCTTCTTCTTGTTTGATCACTGACATCTCCACTTATTATAAAACTTGGATCTGAAGGTAAGTATATTGACTTGCTACCATTTCTCTCCGCCATTCAAAGAGAAAGACCCGGCGCATCTCTTCCTTGCCCGAGAGATTAACTAGTTGACCAAAACTTGCTCCCCTTCTGTGCGGGTCGGCGAGAAGGGGGGGGGGGCTTTTCAAGAGAAAAGACGAGAGCAAAAAAGTTACTAATTGAAAATAGAGTGGAAGAGAGAGCTGAAAGCTCGGGATTAATAGAAATTGAGACTGTAGGATCCTTGGATCCGAGTTAAAGAGGAGGAGTTATAACCTTATCTAGCACATTACTAGTAAGGAAGAAAGGGGAAAGTGGATGTACCATAGATAGGGGAACAACTATAAATTCTTTGTGTGCTGTGTGTTGTGGATTGCTTTTGATTGTGTTGTGATCTGGGTTTCTGTAACTGCTGAAATAGTTAAGTGATTAAGAACTGCTAAAGTATTTTTAAAAAGTCATCTATTCACCCCCCTCTAGGTGTTTATCTACCCATAGGATTATCTTTCAAGTGGTATAGGAGGGAGGTTATTCAAGAAAGACCTAACAGTCTGAAAAAGATCCAAAGGGATTACAAGAATTTTAGATCTATGGCTTCTGAATCTCACAGAGAACTCAGTTATATGAAACTGACTATATGTACTAAGGACAACTTTGTTATATGGAAACAAAGAGTGAGATTGTTCATGAAAGCCTCAGATCCAAGAATCTTTGTTACTGTACAAGAAGGGTCATATGTATCAATGAAGACATCTGTCTTAGATGCAAATGTTCAAACTCCTAAGAAAATGTCAGAAATGACAAAGAATGAGGTGGTACTTGCCACCATGGAAAAAAGAGCACAAAATATAATAGTAAGTGCAATAGACAATTCAACCTTTTAGAATCTTGTACACTGTAATACATCCAAGGAGATGTGAGATACTCTCATAGTATACATGGAAGGTACAAAAGAAGTAAGAGATGACATAAAATCTCTCCTCAACCAACAGTATGAGGCTTTCAGACAAGGAAAAACTGATTCTATAGAACTGTGCTATGAGAAGTTCTTTACAATTGTAAATGACTTAAGAAACTATGACAGAATTTTCTCAAATTATGAGCTGAATGTCAAGTTTTTGAGATCCCTAAATAAAGAATGGGACATCAAGATATGTGTTGTAAGAGAAATGAGGAAAATAAGAAATATGTTATCCCAAGACTTGTATGAGAAGCTTATGTTACATGAGCTTCAGCTAAACTCTAGAAAAGCTGAAACAGAATCTGCCAGAAGTTCAACTCAAACAAAATATGTGGCCTTCAAAGCAGATACATCTAAGAAAGCTAGAAGAGAAATCTCATTATCACCCAGAAGGGATGAATATACAGATAGCACTGGAGTCTGTTATTCATCAGATGATGAATTGACACTATTTACAAGACAATTCAAGAAAATGTTGAGAAGAAGGAAATAGTGGAATAAAAAGAAACCTTCTGGATCAAGCTCCAGTAAAAGCAAAGACAATCACAGAGATAAATCTGTGATCAGGTATGATTCTCATCAGAATAAACAATCTAAGACTGACATTATTTACTTTTGCTGTAACAAGTCTGGGCATGTCATAGCTGACTGCCCAGCTAAAAGGAAGGAGAACAAAAAGTCAAAAGAAAAGAAGTTCTATAAAAATAAGAAATCAGAGAAGGGTCTGATGGCAAAGAAATCAAAGACCTTATCTGATAGTGATACTAATTCAACTGAATCAGAAGAAGAACTTGTTGGACTATTCTCCTATGAAGAAGAATTTATCAGAAATGCTATATACAAATGGAACAGCTCCACAACTTCATCACACAATGGTGATTCTGAAGAAGATATGAAGATCAATTTAATGACACTATCAGATGATCCAGATATGAAAGCTCTTGACTGTTAGGATACTCAGGTAATCTATGACAATTCTTCATGTTCTAAAACTTCTGTTTATGTGACTAGGGATGAGCTAGACTCATGTGACTCAAAGGATGATTCACATAAGACTGACTCTGTGACAGAACTACAGCAACTCACAGTCAAATTTGGAAAGCAGTTGGAAGCCCTAGTAAATAACAAAAAAGCATGTCAAAGAACAAGCTGAAGAGATAGCATCACTAAAAGGTTTTGAGTATCATCATAGGATGGATACTCAGAAAATTGGTCTTCAAAGTTCTAAGTTGGCAATGCTAACTAAGATCATTGATGATCAACTCTTATTACTGAAACAGAAGGATGCAACTATTCAGGAGCTGGAACTCAAACTCTTGAATGAGAAAAGATTAGTACAACAATTTTCTAAACCAAAGACTGTTTTGCCCATTATAGATACCTTCTCAGGAACTCCTGGAAGTGGTCTTGGGTATGTTAAATGCAAGAGAAAAAAAAGGCAAAAAACTTGCAGGACAAAAGGATCCAGTCATTCCGCAGCCCGTGTTTCAGACTAAGGGAAAAGAAATCCAGAAGTCTGAACAGGTTGGACCAAGTTCATATATGAATAGGAAAGTTATTCCTAATGTGCCTGCTCCAAGGAAGATAGTTGTTACTGAGAGACAAAACAACTTGTTTGCTCCCAGTCAAAATATAACTATCAAGTGTGCTGATTTCTATCCTGAGGAATGTCAGCACAAAGTTCCTTCTGTTCCCCCAAAGAGGAGGTACAACAGGTATGAATGTTGGTGTTGTGGAAAGATATGACACTTTGTCTTGCACTGTTGGTTCAATTACACAATGTCTCATATTCAGAAAAGATATCCAGTTAAGAAGCTCACTGGTGGTCTCAATAGAGCCACAACTAACAAGAACTTAAGACCCAAAATAACTTGGGTTCCTAAGGAAAAATAAATTCTTATTTTGCAGGAATGTCCAAGCACTAGAGGTAGACCAATCTGGTACTTGGATAGTGGGTGTTCCAGACATATGACTGGAATAAGAGGCAATTTAAGGGAATTTATCCCCATGGAGAATGAACCAAAGTTGATCTTTGGTGGAGCTGACAAAGGAATAACCAAAGATTATGGTAAGATCACAAATGACTTAGTCACTCTCACCAAAGTAGTTTATATGAAAGGGTTACAACACAACCTTATAAGCATAAACCAATTTTATGATCTTGGCTATGACATTTCATTCCACAAAGATGAGTGCCTAATAAAGAAGTCAAGTACCAAGAGGTCATCTTGACAGACACTAAATGTGGAAATGTGTATTATTTGAATTTTCTTCTCTTAAAGTCAGGCTCACCCTTATTTATAGTTGCAGATGAGAAACCCTCACATTTTGTCAAATGACACAAAAGGCTAGCTCATTTGAACTACAAGGCCATTGGCAAACTTTTTAATAAAGAGCTTGTTAGGAATGACCCTAACATTAAATGCTCAAAGGAGAGCATATGCTCAGTATGTCAAAAAGGCAGGCAAACCAAAGCTGCATTCAAAAGTATTGAATGTAAAGATTCAGTGAGGTGTTTATACTTCTTACATATGGACTTGTTTGGTCCTATGCCAGTTCATAGTTTAGGAAGGAGAATTTACAATTTTGTAATGGTTGATGATTATTCTAGATTTACTTGGGTTTTCTTTTTATGGAAAAAGTTTGAAACCCTAGATGTCTTAAAGACTTTTATCAAACAGATTTAGAATGAATTAAATAGCTCTGTGGTCAAAATTATAAGTGATCATGGAACCGAGTTTCAATCTAATTATATGACAAAGTTTTGTGAAGAATTGAGGATTCAGCAAGAGTTTTTCTCACTAAGAACACCCCGGCAGAATAAGATTGCTGAGAGGAAGAATAGGACTCTCATTGAAGCTAAAAGAACCATGCTGAGTGATTCTTCACTTCCAGAATACTTCTGGGCAGAAGCTATTAACACAACATGTCATGTTCTTAATAGAGCTTCAATTAACAAAAGGTTGAATAAAACTCCTTATGAACTGATGAAGGGCATAAAACAAAACTTGACCTATTTCAGAATCTTTGGATGTAGATGTTATGTCCTAAATAATGAGAAAACATATATAACCAAGTTTGCTGAGAAGTTTTATGATGGCATATGTGTTGGTTATAGTGACCATAATAAGGCTTATACTACAACTTGAGGGATCAAGTTATGAAGGAGTTTGTTCATGTTGTATTTGATGAAAGTTCTATATTTTACAATGATAAGTCAAGTTCATCAAGCACAACAGGTGAAGACTTGAAGCTAGAGGAGCTGACTATAAAGGATATTGATCCAACAATTGAGAATATGCAAGATGGAGTCAACAAAGTTAAGGAAGTGCTTGCACAGGAACATCAAGGAGAAGAAGCTCAGCATGATGCAGGTGGTCTAGGAGTAGAAGTCATATTACCTATTGCAATCAGACATCTAAAGGATCATCTAAGGGAATTGAATATGGAGATGCTGCACAGGGTATGACCACATGAAGCAAACATCACAACACTGTGATGTACTCAAGTTTCCTGTCCCAAACAAAGCCAAAAAAATTTGAAGAAGCTAATGTGGATCCATTTTGGATAAGTGTAGTGTAGGAAGAATTGAACTAGTTCAAGAAATGTAATGTCTGGAAGCTCGTTCCCAGACCAGATGACTGTAACATCATAGTAACCAAATGGATATATAGAAACAAACTGGATGAGAATGGTGTTATAGTCAGAAACAAAGCTAGACTGGTTGCAAAGGGATATAAATAAGAAGAGGGGATAGACTTTGATCAAACCTTTGCACCAGTGGCTAGATTGGAGGCTATAAGACTCTTCATAGCATATGCAGCGTACAAAAGTTTCAAAGTTTTCCAAATGGATGTGAAGTCAGCCTTCCTAAATGGTAATCTTAAAGAAAGGGTGTATGTTGAGAAACCCTCAGGTTTTGTTGATTCTACTAAACATACTCATGTTTATTTACTATTAAGAGCTCTCTATGGTTTGAAATAAGCCTCAAGGGCTTGATATGAGACTCTATCTAAGTTCATTCTGGAGAATAAATTCTCAAGAGGGAAAATAGACAAAACACTATTCCTAAGGGAATTCAAAGGCAAGACCATCTTAGTACAAATATATGCTGATGACATTATATTTGAATCTACTGATGTGTCTCTTTACACTAAGTTTTCCAAATTAATGCAAGAGATGTTTGAGATGAGTAACATGAGTGAACTTAAGGTTTTCTTGAGTCTCCAAGTTAAGCAAACTTTAGATGGATATTTCATTAGTCAGTCTAAGTTCATCAAGGAGTTAATCAAGAAGTATGACATGGAAACAACCACTTCAATGAAAACTTCCATGGGGTCTAGTATGTCTTTAGACAAGGATGGTGCTGGAAAGCCAATTGATATCACCTTGTATAGGGGCATAGTTGGATCACTGCTCTATCTAACATCCAGTAGACCAGGCATAATGTATGTCATATGTGTCTGTGCTAGATATCAAACATGCTTTAAGGAATCTCACCATACAATAGTTAAAAGAATATTGATATATCTAAAGGGCACACCTAATCTTGGCCTATGGTATCCCAGGAATAGTGATTTTAAACTGACATGCTTTTCAGATGTAGATTATGCAGGATGTAAAGAAAATAGGAAAAGCACATCAGGCTCATACCAATTTCTTGGAAGGAGGCTGGTGTCATATAGTAACAAAAAGCAAACATGTGTTGCAATATCCACAGCTGAATCTGAGTACATTTCAGCTGGTGGTTACTATGCATAATTGCTTTGGATTAAACATTAATTATAAGATCACAACTTACAGCTAAGTAAAATTCCTTTATTCTGTGATTCTACTAGTGTTATTTCTATTGCAAACAATCATATGTCACATAATATAACAAAACACATTGAAATTATATATCATTTCATTAGAGAACATGTAGATAATGAAGATATTAGCTTAGAATTTGTTTCAACAAGTAAACAAATTGCTGATATTTTTACTAAGCCACTGTAAGAAGAGAAGTTTAATTTCTTCAAATTTGAACTTGGAATGTTGAATCTAGAGTAAAACTATTATAACATAAATATAAAACTTATTGGTCAGTTATTAAGTCTGTTCATTTAGATTTCAAGGATAAACTTCATAAGTGTCAAGAATCTACACTTATGAAAATCAAAATTTTGATTACTCTGTGTCGAGACACCAGAAAGCGTGTCGACACAATAGATAGTAATGTGTCGAGACATATGGAAGTGTGTTAACACATGATAACTTTATGTGTCGAGACACTAAAGTAGGTGTCGAGACATACATGTGTCAAGATCCTAAGGTAAATGTGTCGAGACATATAGAAGTGTGTCGACACATCTCGACAGACTTGATTTTTATTATGTCAACATATCTCGACAAACTTGTGTCAACACTCAAAACTGGTGTGGATACTAGGTCATTTCCTAAAACTTGAAACAGATTTAGCAGCGCGCCTTTTCAACTTCTGCGGCATCTACTATAAATAGGGTAAGAAAGAAGTTGTCGTCTACGCTTACCTGAATTCTTGAGAGATTGATCCCTGTGTGTCGAGATCTAGAACTCTTTTAGTTGACACATCTTTTTCCTCAATTTCTCTCAATTCCAATGGCTCTCAAGATCGATGACAACATCAACGAAGGTTGTGAACTTGTGCGTCAATGATTCGTCTTTGCGCGTGAAGAAATCAAAAATGTCATTGACCTAATCAAAGATGCAGGACTAGACTATCTGGTTTCTGAACCAACAAACATCTAGAAGAGAGAAGTATTGGAATTACGCTCTAATGCAACACTAGATTCAAGTTCGACAAAGATAAATTCAAAGGTGAATGGAGCAAAGGTGAAAGTCACATCCAGGAAACTGGCGAAGGTGTTACAGATACCAAGAATAGGGCAGGAAGATGAAGTAGACTCCACCAAGACTACTGAAGGATTGGTGTGGTGTGGCTTGGCTTCAATCACTAAGGTTGGAGGCACCCTGAATAGGAAGGGTATGAATTCCCAAGGAAAATTTTTATCAGAAATTATTGGGAAGGTGCTGGTGCGTAAAAAAAGAGCACATGACAGGATATCAGCTCAGATGTTTGAGCTTATGACAAGAGTAATATTCAAACTCAAGACTGACTAGAGTAGAGTTGTCTTTGACAAGATAGCAGAGAGTATCAAGAAGCCTAACATGGTCAGAATTCTAAGTCTATACCTAGTCAAGGTCATACTAGATAATCTAAATCTAAAGCTTGGATCAAAAATCAACCACATGAGAAGGACAGATATGAGGATTTTATCTAGATGGGATAGAGTTTTGACTAAGGAAACCCCAGAACCTGAGAAGAAGAAAGACAAGAGAAATAAAACTGTAGTTGTGGATGAAGTTTCTTCCAGTAAATCTGGAGAGAAATAAGATAATACAATAGATGTGAATTCTCCAAGGACCTCACCTAGAATTGGTGATCAGGTGCAGGGGGAGAATATTCCAGAGAAAGATCAAATACAGGGGGAGAACCTCAATGATCTGCTTGAAACTGACATGGATATAGTAGATAACATAATTATGGAAGTTGTACAAGAGTTTGAACAATCAAAGGTTCCTGAAAAGGATATGTTTGAGAAAGAATATGAAGATCATGCATCTAAGGAGACAGTGGAAGAAAATCTTTTGTTTAAGGAAACTGACATGCAGGGGGAGATAGCTGAAACTCCACATAACCAAGTTTCAAATGCTAAATTTCAGCAAGAAGATGCTAACTTAGAAAATATCATTATTAATGAAGAATGAGCAATGGTTGAGGTGGAGTTACCAGATCTAGCCCCAAGTGCTGAAGGTGGTGAACAACAAAAATCTGTTGAAGTGGTAAGTACTTCTGACTCTGAGAAAGAAGAAGCCACTCTTTTGAAGAAAAGAAAACTATCTGAATTGAATAAGAAGAGTACAAGCTACAAGAAGATTATACAATCTGGACCAGCATCTGCTCCTCCAGTGGACTCAAGCTCACTGCTAGTTCAAATAAAGATTATGTTAGACTAGCGAAGAACTAAACTTGAGCAATATGTCGATGAAAGGAATAAGGGCTTGTAATTTCAACTGGATCCAGACATTAAGTCCATAAGATTTGAAGTAAATCTGCTGAGAACATATATGACTGCTTTCTTCCAGAAGGGAGCAAATGTTATAGTTTATATTACAAAACAACAACAAGAAGCAAAACAAACTAAAGATGAAATGATTGTCATACAAGGCTATGTCCTTGAGAATCAAAGAATCTTGGATGAAAACATGACTGTCATGCATACTAAAATATTGGTCAAGCTATCTAAGCAGACTATTGCTATAGAAACCAAAATAGCTGCTGCTATAAAGGAAATGGAAACTCACCTAACAACACACTCAACTTCATTGATTAAAGATATCAAAGTTTCTGACAAAGGTTTGGATAATAATTTACTGAAAGTAAAAAAACACGGTTACATCAGGAATCAATTATCCAGATGGGCAGGTAAGGTTTCACAAGAATGATCTAAGAGATCATATAGAAAGAGAAGACATAAAGGGGGAGGGTAATGATAAGAGCCAGTTCTAAGCATGCTACCTGAATATCAAACAACATCAGAGACACTTTAGGCCATCCTCCCCTATGGTATGATGGAGATCAAACTGCCGAGTCTGGTTGTCAACCAGCTCAATTTGAAGCTATTCATGGCCCTGGACAATCCATATACAATCCTACGGCACAAGTTCCATTTGAGGCTATTCAAGCTGCTGTCCAAACCATGTACAATCCTCCACCACCAGTTCAAAATATTATATATGAAGAGGTGGAGATGTATGCTTCTGGATTACTGAAAGAGAAAGAAGCTTAGCTGTCAAAGAAAAGGTTTAGGGAACAAGATGAAGCTAGAACAAACTTTGAACTGTGGAGCCCAACCTCCAGATCAGTAATCCTCACTACATGGAGAGTAGTTAATGCTAATGCTATAGATAGGGTTAAATGGTACCAAGAGTAAGAGTGGGCTAAGCATTTAAAGCAATAAGAAGTCATCCAAAAATTTAGACATGATCTGAAGGAAGGGAAAATTCCTACTAATTCAGATGAGCCCAACAAGTATTTTCCCAAGCCTTATCATTATTTTGAAAGACAAAGGATAAAGGCAGAACAAATCACCAAATCTAAAATTGACAAAAGTAAAAAGGTAGCAGATGACCAGGTGCTTGAAGTAAAAGCAAAAATATAATCTGGAAAACGCATAGTCATCAAAGAACCAGAGGATTCTTAGAATATGTTTCCTAGGCATTATGTAACTTTACTTTGAGATCAGTATAACAATTCAAACAAATGTAATCCTTGAACAAATTTATAATGAAAATTTTGATTGTACTATGTTCTATATATGTGTTATTAATTGTGTCACTTCATATGTTGTTTAGCACTATTGAATTTATAACTTTATCATCATATTTTTGTATCATGTTGTATATCATTAAATTAGGGTTATGACTTCTCCAAATAGAGGGAGATTGTTGGGTACATTGGACACAATGTACTTGATTTGAAGAAGCCCTTTCAACTCAATGATATACAAATATTTGTATTTGATGTATATTTAAGTTTATATTTGCAGGTTGTCTATTTCATATTGATTGGACAAGTGGACACAAGAAGCTGACTAGATTTTGAAGGAAAATTATCTAAGTACCAAAATCATCGAGTGTAGTCAGCAAAGTGCTGAGTGAAGTCCGCATAGTCTACATTCAACAACTTGCAATGTAGAAAATTGGCTAAGTACAAATGTGTCGACACACTCCAACTGTGTCGACACCTTTGCAGAAGGTGTGTCAAGACAAGTCAGTTAACTTGACACATAGAAGATTCACGACAGCTGTGTCGAGACAAGTCAGTTAACTCGACACAGAGAAGATTCAAGACAGATGTGTCGAGACAAGCTAGTTGTCTCGACACCTTGAAGACCATGTCAGCTTGCTTGACACTACAAATCTTAAAGCAGTTGTGTCGAGACAAATCAACTCTCTCGACACAAAGAAGAAAGGAAATTTTACTAAGTAAAATTGTGTCGCGACAAATCAACTGTCTCGACACAATAAAGAGTTAAAGAACAAACTTTCCGACATCAGGCAGACAGTTGTGTCGAGATAATCCAACTGTCTCGACACACGCCAGAATTAAAAAGATGTCGACAAAGACAATGCTTGTGTCGAGACAAGTCAACAGTCTCAACACTTTCAAGTTACAAATGAAAAATCTTCCAAGTAGGATTGTGTCGAGACTGCTAAGATATCTCGACACAAGTGTCGAGACACTTTGGATATCTCGACACTTATGTTTCAAAAAATGTGCAGAGTCAACACAGAAGTGCCAAGATGGGTCAGAACTATCACATCAGGTACATGAATAAGATATTTCAACAGAAAAATTTTGAGTGGGGATTTGAAGTATGATGTCAGATGCTAATATCATCATTCAGTAACTACCTATCCATGAAGCCTATAAATAGAGGGGTAGTCTACACTAACAAAAAAGAAATAATCGATCAAGCAAATAGAAATTCTCATTCTTATTCCAATCCCGAGGAGGTGGAAGAAGAGGAAAGTCTTCAAGAAAATCTCCAGATCCTTTCACCAAGTTGATCTGAGGATTAAGGTGGATCTGATCTATAATCTCTTCAAGCAAATCAAGCTGATCTACATCAAGAAGATTAAATATCAAGAGAAGAAACTTTTCAGCAAATCAATTTATCAAGAAGAAATCCATTGCTGATGATTTGAAGAATCTGTGCTAACAGATAAGTCAGATTACAGAAATTCTATATTCTGAAGATTATTGGTTATCTTTTTACCTCTTTAATTTCGTAAGATCTCCTTGAGATCTGAGTGGGTAGGATATCTTATCTCTGAGTTGTAAGCCTAATTTATAAAGGCTGAGGTAGGGTTCTTGAGGGACCTAAGGTAGGTGTTTTGAGTGAATCACTGAGTTGTAAGCCTAATTTATAAGGACTGAGGTAGAGTTCTTGATGGACCTGAGGTAGGAGATTGAGAGAATCTCTAAGGTAGGGCATGTTGGTCTAAGTGTAGGTTTCTTAACAGAAACTGAGAATGTAGGATCCTTGAATCTGAGTAAAAGAGGAGAAGCTATAACCTTATCTAGCACATTGCTAGTAAGGAAGAAGGGGGAAAGTGGATGTACCCTAGATAGGGGAACCATTATAAATTCTTTGTGTACTATGTGTTGTGAATTGCTTTTGATTATGCTGTGATCTGGGTTTCTATAACTGCTGAAATAGTTAAGTGATTAAGAACTACTAAAGTATTTTTAAAAAGTCACCTATTTACCCCCCTCTACGTGTTTATCTACCCATAGGATTATCTTTCCATTTTTCTATAGTTCAGGGGAGCATATTAGGAAAATTAATTCCTCTATTTGCACACAAATTAAATTAATAATAAAATTCCCCCACTAACACGATAGTTAGTGGGTGGTTATGCACGAATCAGATAATGGGGAATGACATGAATTGACCGGACGGCGGGGACGGGCTCCTATGGGTAGCCGGCAAACTTGCTGAAAGAAATAGTGCCTAATCACCTAGAGGGGGCGGGGTGAATAGGTGAACTTAATCTTTTAAAAAATTACAGACAAAAACACTGAATAATAAGCACAGATAATACAGCAATTCAGCACAGATAATACATCAATCACAGAATTAATCAGACACAGAGTACACACAGATTTTTATAGTGGTTCCCCAAGGTCTGGGTACATCCACTTTCCCCCTTCGCCTATCTAGTAGTGTACTAGATTCGGCCTAACTTCTCCACTTCTTCTCAGATCCTTAGATCTTACACCTCAGAACCACAAACAGGTTCCTACAACTCAGAGTGACCCCACTCCTACAACTCAGGCACAAAGCCTTACCACTCATTCTTCACCAAGACCTACACTCAGGCTAAACAGCCCTACCTCAGCCTTCAATCAAGGCCTACACTTAGAGAATAGAATCTCCTACACTCAGGCACTAAAGCCCTACCTCAGCCTTTATAATTTAGGCTTACAACTCAGATCAATACAAGATCCTACAGAATATAAAGTTTACAAAGTAAATAACCACAATTCAGAAAGAGAGAGATGAATTGACTGGCTTCTTGATGAGTTCTTGGAAGAACTAGGCAGAGATCAACCACCCTTGGCTTTCTTCAAAGTTTCTTGAATTAGAACACATTAGGGTTGAATCTCCTATGCAGATGATCTTCAATCAACTGCTGTCTTGAGAATCAGATCTCGATCTGAATCTTACTTATCAGCCTAGTTCAACAACTGTTCTTCTTAGAAGGAGCTCTCTCTCTAACTTCTTAGATCTTCACTTGATGATCTTCTTCCTTTTTTTGTTGTGATTCAATTGATTGATTACGTCCTTGATACTTTCTGTCGAAGGAGAAAGGTCTATAAATATTCTTCCTCCAAGGTAACCGGCTGATCCAATTCCTAACAACCTTCTGACAGCTCTGACAGTTGCAGTTGATCGGTTGAAAATGGCAGCTGTCAAGTCATCCAGTCACTTCTTGAAATCTCTGTCACTGTTTGAAAATGTCGAGATAGATAGTCTTTATGTGTCGACACAAATAGACTAAGTGTTGACACAAGTAGATTAAGTGTCGACACTAGCCTTCATGGTGTCGACACAACTCCTTATGTTGTTGTAACAGTTACTCGACACTGCTTCTTCAGAATGTGTCGACACTGATCCTGTGTGTCGACACAAGCCTTCTGTTGAATGTGTCGACATTGATTGAGCGTGTCGACACAAGTACTTCTTCTTCAATACTTAGTTGATTTCTGCTGTGTGTCGACACAACTCCTTTGTGTCAACACTTGCCTTCATATGTTGAAACTTTGCTGAGTGTCGACACATCTCCTTTGTGTCGACACATTCTTCATGTGTTGAAACTTTGCTGAGTGTCGACACATCTCCTTTGTGTCGACACTTGTACTTAAACTTTGTTGAAGTTCGCTGAGTGTCGACATAGCTTCCTGGTGTTGACACTTTTGATGTCGACAAAGTTTCTCTGGGTGTCGACACTGCTTCTAAGTGTCGACACAGATTATGTAGACAATTCTTCACTATGTGTCGACACTGCCTGTATGTGTCGACACATTTCTTCTGGTGTCGACTCCGCCTTCCTAGTGTCGACACAATTACTCCAAGTGTCAACACAGCTTCTCTAGGTGTCGACACAAGCCTTCTTATGTGTCGACACTTTTCTTCTGGGTGTCGACACATGGACTTAGAAACTTTTCCTGCTTTCCCTGCAATTACTTAACTTGCACACATAAACTCAAAGCACATTAAATACACCTTGATGTATATCATTGAGTAGGGTGAGGCTTCTTCAAATCTGGTACATATATTCCAATGTACCCAACAATCTCCCCCTATTTGGAGAAGTCATAACCCTTAGTCAATGATATACACCATACATAACAAATTCTCAATATGATGTATAACAATATTAAATGATAGGGTAAGAACTAAACATGTATAAACAGAACATGTATAAACAATTATCTCAGAACAATAATGTAATAGATTGAACATATAACATTGTTCTTACAACTTCAAACATTTTCATTAATCAAAAGTTTACATAGAGTTAAATGCAAATGATTACAAATTGTAAACTTAAGAAAATTTCTATCCTATGGCTGCTTTGGTTCCTTGATAACAATGCCCTTTCCAGATTGAATCTTTGCTTGAACAGGAGCTTCATTGTCATCAGCAGGCTTCTTCCCTTTAAGATCTTTCTTTTTCTGTTCTTCAGCCCTTATCTTCTGTCTTTCAAAATAGTGATAAGGCTTAGGGAAATACTTGTTAGGCTCCTGTGCATTAGGAGGTAGCTTCCCTAATTTAGCCTTCCTTCTGTATTGCACTATGGCCTCTTTCCTAGCCTCATGTTTCTTCCATTCCTGGTCAGAATACCATTTGCCTCTCTCTAGGAAATTATCCTTAGTAGCCTTCCAAGCAGTTAATATGATATTCCTAGAGGTTGGGCTCCATTGCTAAAAATCTGGCCTTAATTCAGCTTGCTCTCTGAACCTTTTCTTAGATAATTGGGCCTCTTGTTCTTTTAGAACTGCCTCTGGCACAGGATGAACAACGTTTTCAAGAATAACATTCTGATTACCCTCAGGAGGACTATACATAGACTGTTCCTCCTGATGTATCATGTCAAAATCTGTAGGAGGGTATATCACTTGAGCTACTTCAGCTTGCTCTCCTCCAAAGTATGCAGGATTGATGCCAGACTCTGCAACATTATCATCATCACATAAAGGTGGATATCCAAGGGTGGTTTTGATGGAGTTTGAAATCCATTTTGCATGATTAGAGCTGGCTTTGACTAGTACCCTCTCCCCCTTTATGACTTCTCTCTCTATGTGATCCCTAAGATAATCTTTCTGGAATCTGATTTGAGCATTCAAATAGTTAACTCCATCTTTATAAAAAGATTTTAACCTTTGGAGCCTGTCAGTAATAATCTTTTGAGAATCTGCAATAGCAGTGTGAACAACAAGTAGGCTTTCTTGGAGTTGCTTATCAAACTCAGCTTTGGCAGTAGAACTTTGTGCAGTCTGGGCAGTAGCTAGATTCTTCATTTCAGTGACAATGACATTATGAGAAGCAGTCAGATTATCATTCATTCTTAGCTGATTTTCCAGGACATATCCTTGTTTGACTGCCATGTCATCAACCTGTTTCTTGATGTTCTCTTGATGAGTAGTCAGATAGACCACTGCATTTCCTCCTTTATGGAAGCAGTAAGTCATTTCCTTTTTATGTTGATTCACTTCAAATCTTATGGATTTTATGTCTTGAGCTAAGGAAAATTGTAGCTCCTTATGGTGCTCATCCATATAAGTTTCCATTGCCTTCCTTTGCTCATCTAGCTTTATTTGCAATGCCACCAACAGAGAACTATAATCAGTTGTTGGGGCAGGCTGTGGAGCAATTGTATGTAGTGCTTTCTTGTAGGTATGGCTTCTCCTTTTAAAGACCTGGAACTTCCTCTTCTTGGCCATAACAGCCTCTTCATCCTCTGAAGTAGAAGTACTAGCAATGTCTACCCTATCCTTAGGACTAGGAGATAAATCCTTCTCAGTCCTTGGTAGCTCCTCAACATTCCTTTGCTCCTCAAGCTCTATTCTTGCTGTCTCCTCTTGAGACCTAACCTGCTCCCCCTGAAGATCTACCTGCTCCCCCTCAATAGCTGCTTTCTCTCCCTCAATGTCAGTTTGTAATAAGTCAGGGAACAGCTCTTCTAGTGTAAACTCATGTTGAGATTGTTCAGAAGAATCTCTTATCTCAGGAGCATCTGTTTCCATTTTATCAGCAACAGATGTGTCCTCCATGACAACATCTTGTGGTTGAGGTTGTATCTGTGTTTGCTGATCAACATCAAGTAATGGTTCAGACAAAACTTCATCCTCAATATGGAAATTTAATTGATTTACTTCAGTAATTACCTCTAGAATAGTTTGGGTAGCCCTTTCACTATCCAAGTGAGTGGACTCTTCCACATATAGAGGCTGCCCCTGGAATGGATCCAGGTGAATAGGGCTAGCTGATGGTAGCTCCCCCTGCCTCTGTGCATCTTCTTGTGTTGCTGGTGACTGTCCAGCATTGTCATCCTCTCCATCATATGAACTAAACACCACTTGCTCCTCTGAGCTACTTGAGGATTCTTGTGCCACAATGGCTGTCTTCTTCTTCTTCTTCTGAGGTGTTTCCTTTTCTGGAGTTGGCAGTTCATTTATCAATACTCTATCCCACCTTGAGAAAATTCTTACATCCATTCTCCTCATGTGGTTTATCTTTGAACCAGCAGCTTGGTTCATCACTTCAGGAATACTTCCAGCTAAGTATAGACTCAGAATTCTACCCAGATTGGGTTTCTTCAGGCTCTCTTTTATCTTATCAAACATGACTGCAGACCAATCAGTATTAAGTTTGAAAATTATCCTTATCATCAAACTGAACATGTGAGCTGAAATTCTATCATACCCACCAGGCTTGCTCAATATCACCTTCCCAACTATCTTAGATAAGAACTTTCCTTGTATATTCATTCCTTTCCTATTAAAGACTGAACCAATCTTCATGCTTGAATCCAGTCCACACCATGTCAGTGTCTCCCTTGTTTTTGAAGCAGAAACATCTTCCTCTTCTGTAGTTCTTGGGAGATGTAGAATCTTCCTGAGACTCTTATGAGTGACCTTCACCTTTGCCCCATGAACTTTGGACTTAATCTTGAGTCCAGATTCATCAAGAGTTGCTGCACTCAAGAATTCGAGGACTTCCTTCTTCCAGATCTTGATTGGTTCTGATACAAGGTACTCTAATCCAGTCTCGGCAATTAGGGTTACCACACCTTGGATTTCGGGTTCCGCGTTATCAAAGGCGTGTCGCACGAGCTCATATCCTTCATTAATGTTCTCTTCTAGCTTGGGCGCCATTAGGGTTTGAAGAAATTTTGAATTTAGAGAAAAGAGATGTCGACACACAAGTTTGGTCTCGAGACTAAGGTGAGCGTGTCGACAAACAATGGGGAAAACCTATTTATACCTTTCTAGAATTGAAGGTGAAAAGGCGCGTTAAAATACTTAAATTGTGTCGACACTGTTGAAAAGTGTCGACACTTACTTCTAATGTCTCGACAACTATGTGTCAACACAAATATAGTCGACAGAATATATGTGTCGACACTTATATATCTCAGCTAGACGCTTAGTCGAGACTCTACTAGACTAATTATGTGTAAATCCTAAGTGTCGACACCATCCCGGATGTGTCGACACCTACACTGCATGTGTCGACACTAATTCTTTGAAGTGTCGACACAGACTTCCTAGATGTGTCGACACCATTTTTCTGAAATGTCGACACCACTTTTATGTGTCGACACAGACAACTCTGTGTGTCGACACTATTTTACTTAGCTAATTTTTGTAAACTATTCTAAGTTTATCATTCATAATTCAAGTTTAAACTTATTGAATTTGGTTTCATCTAATGGCTTTGTAAACATATCAGCTAACCGATTATCTGTCTTAACATACTCTAGGGAAATGTCTTCTTTTTCCACATGTTCTCTTAGAAAATGGTATTTTATTTCTATGTGCTTAGTCCTACTATGAGAGACAGGATTATTTGTAATAGAAATGACACTAGTAGAATCACAAAATAAAGGTGTCCTACTTACTTGAATACCATAATCTTCTAGCTGATGTTGAATCCATAGAAGTTGAGCACATCAACTTCCTGCAGCAACATACTCTGATTCTGCTATGGAGATAGCCACACTTGTTTGTTTCTTGCTACTCCATGACACCATCCTTCCACCTAGAAATTGACAGGTTCCTGTAGTACTCTTCCTATCTTCCTTGCAGCCTACAAAATCTGCATCTGAATAACCTGTCAGTTCAAAATCTCCATTCCTAGGGTACCAAAGGCCTAGATAAGGAGTGCCCTTAAGATATCTCAAAATTCTTTTGACTGCTGTCAAATGAGATTCTTTAGGGCAAGCTTGGTACCTAGCACAGACACATGTAGCATACATGATATCTGATCTACTAGCAGTCAAATACAGTAGGGAGCCAACTATCCCTCTATACAAAGTTTCATCTATAGGTTTCCCTACATCATCTTTGCTTAGAGTCATTGTTGACCCAATAGGAGTTTTCATGGTAGTGGATGATTCCATACCATACTTCCTTATCAATTCTAGGGTGAACTTAGACTGGCATATGGATAATCCATCTTCAGTCTGTCTAACTTGGAGACCCAAGAAGAACTTAAGTTCCCCCATACTGCTCATTTCAAAGTGTCCTTGCATGAGTTTTGCAAACTTTCTGCAAAGACTACTTTCTGTAGACCCAAATATGATGTCATCTACATATATTTGGACTAAGATAATCTTGCCTCTAGATTCCCTAAGGAATAGAGTCTTGTCTATTTTCCCCCTTGAGAATTTGTTCTCAATGAGGAAACTAGACAGGGTTTCATACCAAGCCCTAGGGGCTTGTTTTAACCCATACAAAGCCTTTCTAAGTCTATATACATAGTCAGGTTTAAGTGAATCTACAAAACCTGATGGCTGCTCTACATAAACTTCTTCCTTCAGATTTCCATTCAGAAAAGCTGACTTAACATCCATTTGATATACCTTAAATCCTTGAAATGTTGCATAGGCAAGGAACATCCTTATTGCTTCCAGTCTTGCTACTGGAGCAAAGGTTTGATCAAAATCAATACCTTCTTCCTGCCTATATCCCTTTGCAACAAGTCTAGCTTTATTCTTTATGATGATTCCATGCTCATCCAACTTGTTCCTAAATATTCACTTAGTTCCAATAATGTTGTGGTCCTTGGGTTTAGGAACTAGCTTCTAGACCTTGCATCTTTTGAATTGATTCAGCTCCTCTTGCATGACCTCAATCCAATGAGGGTCTAGGATTGTTTCTTCAAACTTCTTTGGCTCAACTTGGGATAGGAAACTTGAGTAAAGAACTATACTTAGATTTCTGCTCCTTGTTTGCACTCCTTGTTTGGGATCTCCAATTATCTGATTGGATGGATGATCCCTTAAGTGCCTATTTGCTGGAGGCAGCCTGTCTTCTAGTTGTACACCTTCATCTTCTTCATTCAACTGCACCTCTTGGTCTTCTTCAGCATCAGGAGTATCTTGTACTCCCCCTGGACAGTAGCCACCATCTTCCACTTGCTGACTTGCAGAAGAACCTTCTGTTAAGGTAAGCTTGTCCATCTTCTCAGTTACACCTGTAGAGCTGCAAACACTTCTTGGCAATTCATTGTTAATGAGCCTTGCTTCATCAAAAACTACATGTTCTGACTCTTCTACAACTTGAGTAATCAAGTTGTAGACCCTATAAGCCTTACTGTTATTGCTGTACCCAACAAAGATTCCATCTTGGGATTTGGCAGCAAACTTAGTTAGATAAGACTTACCATTGTTAAGGATATAACACTTGCAACCAAAGATCCTGAAATAGGATAGATTTGGTTTTCTACCCTTCACAATCTCATAGGGGGTCTTCTTATGGCTCTTGGTGATAGTAGCCCTATTGATTACATGACATGCAGTATTAACTGCCTCAGCCCAGAAATATTCTGGGAGAGAAGTGTCACTCAATAGGGTTCTACCAGCCTCTATCAAGGTTCTATTTTTCCTTTCAGCAATACCATTTTGCTGAGATGTTCTTGGTGAGGAAAATTCCTGAAAAATTCCAAACTCTTCACACAATTTTGTCATACTTTCAGAATGAAATTCAGTACCATAGTCACTTCTGATTTTGACCATTGTACTGTCCAATTCATTCTGAATTTGTTTAACAAAACTATACAAGATACTTGAAGTTTCAGATTTTTGCCTTAGGAAGAACACCCAGGAATACCTTGAGTAGTCATCAACTACCACAAATGTGTAGACCTTCCTACCTAGGCTGTGAACTGGCATAGGACCAAAAAGATCCATATGCAAGAGGTATAGACACCTCACATAATCCTTGTTATCAAGGCTATGAAAGGTGGATTTGGTCTGCTTGCCCTTTTGACAAGCTGATCATATCTCATCCTTTATACACTTAACCTGAGGACCATTCCTCACTAACTCTTTGCTAAAGAGTTGGCCAATTGTCTTATAGTTAAGATGAGTCAGCCTCTTGTGCCATTTAACACAATGTGAGACTTTCTCATCAGCTACAAGACAAATAGGAGAAACAATATTCTCACACATAATGTCTAGACAATAGACATTTCTCTTCCTATATCCAGTCAGAATGATCTTTTGATCACTTGACCTTTTGATATGACAACCATTTTTGACAAATGAGATGTCATATCCTAAATCACTCAGCTGACTTATGCTAATGAGGTTATGTTTCAAACCCTTTACATAAGCCACTTGAGTAATTGTAATTTGGTTACTAGTTATATTACCAAAGCCTTTGATGATTCCTTTTTCTGAACCACCAAAGGTAACTTTAGGCCCATCTTTGATAGATGTCTAATCCTTCAGCAACCCCCTAGTTCCAGTCATGTGCCTGGAACATCCATTGTCCAAGTACCATATAGGGGCATGGCCACTTGGACTCACCTGCAAAACAGATTGCTTAACCTTAGAACCCAAATAATTCTTGGGTCCTTGGTGTAGGTTAGTTTGACTTTTAACAAAACTACATGTAGCTCTTCTAGCAGGTAGTTTGCTACTCTCCTTGACACTTGAATTGTGCCAACAATCTATGACAAAGTGGCCTATCTTGCCACAACACCAACACTCAAACCTGTTGTACCTTTATTTAGGTACAACCCTGGCTGAAGTATCTACAACATGCTTTTTGTTTAGTGCTGGGGCTTTGCCCTTAGACTTGGACCTAGCAGTGCAGGCAGGTTTTGTAAATCCTAATCCAGCCTTACTCTTATGAGGTACAGACTCATCTATCAAGGGTAAAATAGATTTGGGTTTACAAAAGCTAGCCATAATATCCTTCTCCTTCTGAAGTCCAACCTCCAGATTCCTAATTTGATCATTCTTAAATGTAATAGTTCTCATCTGAATAACTGTAATGTTCTTCAGCCTGGCTATTTCATTCAGTTTCTGATCAAACAACTTGTCTGAATCAGCAGCAGCCAATTTAAGACTAGCAATCTCCTTTACCTGATTTTTGGCCAAGGTTTTGCTTTTCTTTAAGGCCTGCAATAAGTCCCTATATTCATCAATTAACTGATGAATATCACCTTCAGATTCATACCCACCCACATCACTTGATGCAGATGTATCTGATTCTGACTCAGTACAAGAAATTGAACTAGAAGAACAATTTTGTACCTTACTTGGTCCAGGCTGATCCTGGATTTTGTCTCCTTCAGATAAGGCCATCAGCCCTTTACACTGGTTGTCCTCATGCTCATAAATTGAATTCATTAACTGCATGAACTCACCTTCCTCCTCTTCAGCAAACAACCCAATATAGGCTTCAGCTTCTGAATTTGTTTCTGATGATGACTGATCAGTCAAACTTTTGTCTTTCTTGGCAACAAAGGACTTTTCCTTTTTGCCCTTAAACTGTGTCTTCTTTCTATCAGTTGACTCCTTCCTCTTTTCAGGACAGTCAGCCACCACATGTCCCTGTCTATTGCAATAATAACATACAATCTTTGAGGATGTAGTTTTACTTGGCTTGGACTTTCTTCTGTCATTCCTTGATGACTTCCTATTCTGATAGTAGTCATCTTTTGTCTGTGAAGTGGATGGCTTAGACCTCCACTGCTTCTTCTTCAGAAACTTTTGAAAATGTCTTGTAAAAGCAACAAATTCTTCATCACTTTCACTGCTATCTGAATTCTTGCTTTCTGACTCATCTGTCTCAGCCTCAGCAACTTTTTAAGGTAGAGATGGAGACTTGCTTTTATATTTCCTAGTGGCTTAAGTCTTAAAGGCCACAGATCTCTCCTTGTGCTCCACTCTAGTAGTCTTTTCTTCCTCCTTTCTAACCATTAACTGCATCTCATAAGATAACAGTTTTCCAAACAAAGTTGGAGGAGGTATATCAGCTAATTTGGCCATTTCCCTAATGGCACAAATCTTGGTATCCCAGTCCTTAGTCAGGGATCTTAAGAACTTGTCATTCAGCTCATAGTTGCTAAATTCTCTTCCATAGGACATCAATTCATTTACTATCCTATAGAACTTCTTGTAGCATTCAGTAATGCTATCAGACTTTCCTTGTCTGAAGCTTTCATATTCCTGATTTAACAAAGACTTCTTGTCTTGTCTTACTTCTTCTGATCCCTCCATATAGACAATTAATGTGTCCCACATTTCTTTAGAAGTTTTACAGTGAATTAAATTCTGAAATGTTGCATCATCAATTGCACTAACAATAATATTCTGGGCCCTCTTGTCCATAGTGGCCAGAATAATTTCATCTTTAGTCATTTCTGAATATTCTTTGGGAGTTCTCTGATTTGCATCCAGAACAGATACTTTCATTGGCACATATGGCCCTTCTTTGACTGTGATGTATATTCTTGGGTCAGAGGTTTCCATAAAAAGTCTAACCCTCTCTTTCCAAATGTCAAATATCTCTTTTCTACAGATCGGCAATTTCATGGACCCCAGCTCTTTGTGATTCTCAGTAGAACCCATTTTCTTGAATCTTGATTATTCTGATTCTGCCTACAGGATCTTACTCAGACTGTTATGTCCCTTTTTGAGTAACCTCGCTTTGATACCACTTGAAAGAAATAGTACCTAATCACCTAGAGGGGGGGGGGGGTGAATAGGTGAACTTAATCTTTTTAAAAATTACATGCAGAAACACTGAATAATAAGCACAGATAATACATCAATTCAACACAGATAATACAACAATCACAGAATTAATCACACACAGAGTACACACAGATGTTTATAGTGGTTCCCCAAAGTCTGTGTACATCCACTTTCCCCCTTCGCCTATCGAATAATGTACTAGATTCGGCCTAACTTCTCCACTTCTTCTCAGATCCTCAGATCTTACACCTCAGAACCACAAACAGGTTCCTACAACTCAGCGTGACCCCACTCCTACAACTCAGGCACAAAGCCTTACCACTCAGTCTTCACCAAGACCTACACTCAGGCTAAACAGCCCTACCTCAGCCTTCAATCAAGGCCTACACTCAGAGAATAGAATCTCCTACACTCAGGCACTAAAGCCCTACCTCAGCCTTTATAGTTTAGGCTTACAACTCAGATCTATACATGATCCTACAGAATATAAAGTTTACAAAGTAAATAACCACAATTCAGAAAGAGAGAGATGAATTGACTGGCTTCTTGATGAGTTCTTAGAAGAACTAGGCAGAGATCAACCACCCTTGGCTTTCTTCAAAGCTTCTTGAATTAGAACACATTAGGGTTGAATCTCCTGTGCAGATGATCTTCAATCAACTGCTGTCTTGAGAATCAGATCTCGATCTGAATCTTACTTATCAGCCTGGTTCAACAGCTGTTCTTCTTAGAAGGAGCACTCTCTCTCCAACTTCTTAGATCTTCACTTGATGATCTTCTTCCTTTTTTGTTATGATTCAATTGATTGATTACTTCTTTGATACTTTCTGTCGAAGGAGAAAGGTCTATAAATAGTCTTCCTCCATGGTAACCGGCTGATCCGGTTTCTAACAACCTTCTGACAGCTCTGACAGCTGCAGTTGACCGGTTGAAAATGGCAGCCGTCAAGTCATCCAGTCACTTCTTGAAATCTCTGTCACTTTCTGAAAGTGTCGAGACAGATAGTCTTTATGTGTCGACACAAGTAGACTAAGTGTCGACACAAGTAGACAATGTGTCGACACTAGCCTTCATGGTGTCGACACAACTCCTTGTGTTGTTGTAACAGCTACTCGACACTGCTTCTTCAGAATGTGTCGACACTGATCCTGTGTGTCGACACAAGCCTTCTGTTGAATGTGTCGACACTGATTGAGTGTGTCGACACAAGTACTTTTTCTTCAATACTTAGTTGATTTCTGCTGTGTGTCGACACAACTCATTTGTGTCGACACTTGCATTCATGTGTTGAAACTTTGCTGAGTGTCGACACATCTCCTTTGTGTCGACACATTCTTCATGTGTTGAAACTTTGCTGAGTGTCGACACATCTCCTTTGTGTCGACACTTGTACTTAAACTTTGTTGAAGTTCGCTGAGTGTCGACATAGCTTCCTGGTGTCGACACTTTTGATGTCGACAAAGTTTCTCTGGGTGTCGACACTGCTTCTAAGTGTCGACACAGATTATGTAGACAATTCTTCACTGTGTGTCGACACTGCCTGTATGTGTCGACACATTTCTTCTGGTGTCGACTCTGCCTTCCTGGTGTCGACACAATTACTCCTAGTGTCAACACAGCTTCTCTAGGTGTCGACACAAGCCTTCTTAAGTGTCGACACTTTTCTTCTGGGTGTCGACACATGGACTTAGAAACTTTTCATGCTTTCCCTGCAATTACTTAACCTGCACACATAAAATCAAAACACATCAAATACACCTTGATGTATATCATTGAGTAGGGTGAGGCTTCTTCAAATCTGGTACATATATTCCAATGTACCCAACACTTGCCGTCAAACTCGCCGGTATGGAAGGAGAACGCCGGCGATGACTGTGGAGGGCAGGTCGACCCGGCCGCTCCCTCGACCGCTCGCCGATGGCCGAGGAGGAGTGGCCAGCGTGACTGCTCCCTCGGCCGCGTGCCGACAACGAAGGAGGAGCAGCCGGCTTGGACGCTCCCTCGACAGCGACTTGCGGCCGAGGAGGCGAGGCCGGCGCGACCGCTCCCTCGGCCTCACGCTGGCGGACGAGGAGGGGCAGCCGGCGCGGCCTCTCCCTCGGCCGCGCGCTGGCGGACGAGGAGGGGCAGCTGGCGCGGTCGGCGCGACCTCTCCCTCATCCGTGCGACGGAGGCCGAGGAGGGGCGGCCGGCTCGGCCGCTCCCTTGGCCGCGCGCCGGCGGTTGAGGAGGTGCGGCGGGCTTGGCCTCTCCCTCGGCCGCGGGCCGGCGGCCGAGTAGGAGCGGCTAGCACGGTCGTTCCCTTGGCTGCGCGCCCGATACCGAGGATGGGCGGTCGGCCCAGCCGTCTTCTCGGTCGTGTGCTGACAGTTGAGGAGATGGGGACGATCGACGACATTGAAAGGAGGGGGCGTCCGATGTTCGGGGATAATGCCGGCTACCCAATGCCGGCGAGGCGACGCCCACAATGATTCTATTATTACACGTGATGGGATCGACGCGCAGGGGGATCAGGCGTGGTGATCGCGTGCACGGTCAAACCCGTGATCCCATTATTTTGGGTGGAGATCATGGGGGGTGGGTGGTGGTTATGCGCACTCCTATCCTTTTTAAGCGGGATCTCATCCCCATCAAGTTTCATTCCAAGTCTTTATTGGTCTACCCCTCCCTCGTTTATTATACCTAGTGACTAGACTCTCACAACGCGTAACAAGTGTCTATAATGGTCTCCTTTGTACATGTCCAAACCATCTTAATCGTGCTTCTCAAATCTTCTCTGCAGTTGGTGCTACTCTTGTCTTATCCCTGATACATTCATTCCTAATTTTATACAGTTTTGTGTGTCCACATATCCACCTAAGAATTCTCATCTCCGCAACTCCTATTGTTTTTGCTCATGTACACAATTCATTACCCAACACTCGGAACTATAGAGCATTGTTGGTCTAATTGCAGTATGAAAAAACTTGCTCTTAAGTTTTAATGGTGCCTTACAATCACATAAGATCCCTGACACGCCTCTCCACTTCTACCAACCCACTTGGATTCGTGAATCTTACCAATTGAGATAATATTATTCAAATTCAAATGCCACTCAAAATTCGAAAAATATGAATCTTAATCAAATCTTCACAAACTGATTGCCAAATTATTTACCAACTACTTGGTTTATGAACATCCCAAACTGGGAGTATTCGCCAACATGTTATTATACAACACCAGATGGGGGCGAAAATAATATTGTTGTAGGTGTTTCATAAGATGTATATTTGACAATCAGGCGAACGAGATATAAACTAGCGAATATAGTTTGTAATGTGGAAAGGATATTGTTGTAGGTGTTTTGTGAAAAAAATTATGAAGAAAGGCGCAAAAGGTTACAAGAACACTCAATCACAACCAAAGTCAAGTAGAAATCAATAGCAATAACAACAGAAGAGTCTTCAATTGGAATTAAAAAAACTTTTTTATAGAGCGAGATATGCATTGCGAGATATGATTCACAATGAAAACAAAAGAAACATAAAACTGCAACAAGAAGTAAACCGTGCGGATAACAAGCTGTAACCACACAAGTCTCCAACCCGCAAGCTGAGCCCGTCGAGACCGCAGAAGTCGCCTAACCGCAACTAGCCACGCAGACTGCTTATTATTGAAAGCTGAAGGACTAGAAGAAAACTGATGATAGACTGGATGAACTGCGTTGCATATCTACAACATGGAGTAAGAGACTTCAAGTCATATAGATAACGACCTGTTGTTATCCGCTGATTGTTATCCATGAATTATTCAACACCAAGCTTCCACTAGTTGTCTAGCCGCCTGATGCTAGCCGCACAGCCTGCACAGAGTCAACTTCACTTAGTCGCAGCGGTTAGAAAAATATAACAACAAGATTTAAGCACGAGCTGAGTTCTCACTGTTCTAGTTATTTATGACGAGCCGATGACTACTATTTATAGGCATGAGGAGGAGTGTCGTCCCCACCCATAATGATAGGATAACCGCTCATCAGTCCTGCATCTAGCATCATGTATCCACACAAGTATGGATACAAGTATCAGTCTGCCACTAAAGAAAGCTATCGGCTAAAAAGTGCAGACACCACTCTCTGTTTGCAAAAATGACCAGTCCGCCAGATTGAGAAAACTAACTCCAATCCAACAAGGATGACAAACACAATACTACCGGGATGCCAGACATCGACACCAGATTGTACTGTCTTGCGGACGCAGCTCCCAGTCTGCGTAAAACCCTAGCTCGCGATTAGAACAAGAACAAAGCCGTCAACTTACCGAGAGCGACGAGCTCCAGAAGAAGTCAGCACAAATATCAAACTCGGCGAGCTAGAAAGTAACCCTAGACTTCACACGAAACCAACTTGCCGAACTCAACGAGCTCTAGAAGTAGTCCGCACAACAGGCGATCTTTGGCGAGCTAGGAAACAACTCTGGACTACGCACAGTCTGCATAGAGTCAACTTCACTTAGTCGCAGTGTTTACAAAATGTAACCGTAAGATTTAATCACGAGCTGAGTTCTCACTATTCTGGTTAGTTATTACGAACATAGGACTTCTACTTTTATATATGAGGAGTGTCGTCACCACCCATAGTGATAGGATAACCGCTCGCCAGTCCTACAACTAGCATCACATACCCGCACAAGTGCGGATACAAGTATCAGTCAGCCGCTAAAGAAAGCTGTCCGCAAAGAAGTGCGGTCACCAGTCACTGTGCACAAGAACGCCCAGTCCGCAAAGGCAGAAAGGACCAGTCTGCCGGGCTGAGAAAACCAACACCAATCCAATAAGGATGACAAACACAGCACTATCGGGCCAGACATCGACACCAGATCGCACTGTCTTGCGAACACAGCTCTCAATCCACACAGATGCCCTCAAAATATAGGGCATGCTGGGTAACAATGAAATTATTGGATACCCCTAAAAGCAAAAGTAATCTGGTTACAATGAAAAATTAAAAGTAATTGGCAAAATCAACATTTAATCATAGAAAAATTCCACATCAAATAATAGAATAAGTTGTACATATTAGGGTCTGTTTGGCGCAGCTCTGGCGGCTGGAAAATCTCTATTCCAGCCGCCAGAGCTGTTTTATATGTGTTTGGGACAGCTCCTTGTGAAGAGCTTTTCAATCCGCCAGAGCTGTTTTGCAGCTTTTCAGAAATCTCCCTCCCCCCAGCTTCTGCTCTTGCAAAATAGCTTTCTCTCTCACAGGTTTTGGAAATCTAATGGTTTCTTCAGATGGAACATGCTTAGAGGTCGGACGGCCTTCCTCCGGCGATTCCGAGCCCCTGACGGCCTTCCTCCGGCGATTCCGAGCCCCCGACGTCCTTCCTCGGGCGATTCCGAGCGCACTTCTGCACAGAATACCCAAACACTCTGCAGCTTTTCAAAACTGCTCCCCAGAAATCTATTTTAAAACAGCTCTATCCGGACAACAGCTTTTCAATCCGCCAGAGCTGTCCCAAACAGAGCCTTAATCAAACAACTTCATGAAGTTTTCAAAGAGGTCGGCCACACGGGGGAGCGTTTGTTTTGCCACCTTCTCTGCCCCCATTCTGAAGAAGTAGCAAGGCGAACGAAGAAAACCCACCGTTCGTGAACCTGCACCTTTCCTCTGGCCAGAATCTCCAGTGGTTTTTTGTTTCCTTTTTCTGTCGTGGACAGAGAGACAAATAGAGCCTAAGCTTTCCCCATTTTTTGC
This sequence comes from Platanthera guangdongensis, assembly GCA_039583875.1. Lineage (NCBI taxonomy): Eukaryota > Viridiplantae > Streptophyta > Magnoliopsida > Asparagales > Orchidaceae > Platanthera > Platanthera guangdongensis. Next base: position 113,513,687 of record CM077149.1, on the reverse strand, counting down.
TTCACCGGATGTTGAAATATGTCACCATGAATGACCCAATATCAATGAGACAAAACTTCCTTGAAAATTAGATGGTTGTTATTCGCAAATCACATTTGTATATACGTAGATTTTGTCTATTCACATCTCTAAAGAAATTTGTGTATGCGTGTTAAATTTTCTTAAAGCGGTCAGCAAGGTAGCCTAAAGCCAAATTAATATTCTCAGAACTACCCAGTTCACACTTTGATCATGCGGAAGTCCAAGGAGCAATTTTAACACCAAGCATAAATGGAAGAACAAGTATGTCTTATATTCATTCACACTTCTTTATAAGGCGAGGTATATGTAGCGAGACATGATTCCGCTAGTACACAAGCTACAAACAGAAAGAACAAAAGAAGCCGGACGGACAACACTGGAGACCGTCGAGACCGCCTAGTCCGCCAAGGTTGCCGAAGCCGCCCGAGCTGCAACTGCTACAAGACGAATAGCACACGGAGTCCGCCGAGACCGCGAGGTCAAGCGGACACACCGTTATTCGCTGCCTGCTGAAGAACTGAGGAACAGACCGCCTACCCGCCTGAGACCGGCGGATAGGTTATTGGAACTTGAACATGCTGAAGCAGAAAACTGACAAGTCGCCAAAGCGACCAGTTGAGACCGCAGAGACCGCAGACTTCAATGCCCAACTCCTGGCTCCTTGAAGCTAGCCGTGCGACCTGCACACAGCACACCGTCAGCACTACTCAACCCGCGCGGACAAAAAACCGCAGACCGCAACACTTGCCCAAGCCCAACGTACTGTTCACTCCGTTACTGTAGACGTGCCGGGGGGGGGGGGGGGGGTTCTATTTATATTCGAGGTGAGCAGTGTGGTCACCACCCTAGTGCATATAATCACCACCATAGCCCGTGCACTAGCAAAAACTCCATCCGTTAAGTCCGCAAAGACTTAGTTGGATTCCAAGAAAACCGCCAGGAGCAGGGTACCGATGTTCACTACCAGGCGGCCTAGAACCAGACCACTCACACTATGCGGACAAGGTACAATCTGCACAGTCCGCACACAACATCACATGGATAGCCACAACTCCTTCAGAGACAGTCCGCACATGCAAGAGGCAGTACGCACAGCACAAGAGCAAAGCCTCCATCCGTCACAAGTCTATGACCAAAGGCAGTCCGCCCGGTCAACAGCAGACTTGGCGGATACTGTGGACACACTGGACTTGTCACAAAATGTGACCCAATCCAGTAAAGCACCAAAGGCCTAGCGCGAGCTCGGCGGACAAGGCCCAGTCCGCCAATACTACTCGCACATCTGCCTAAACAAACGGCCAACTGCCGGACTCCGACACCAGTCCGCGCAGTGCTCCACAGCAGCTAACACCTGTTGTACTACCAGAGCTCGACAAGGGCCACAACCAAACTCCAAGGCCAGTCTGCCACTACGGACATCGCGAGCACGCCAGTCCGCAAGCCTCCCGCTGATAAGGCACCCAACCCGCCGATTAAAAAATGCTTGCAACACACAAGGCCGCTGAACAGAGCACTGCCTACAGCCCGCAAACCGTAGTCCTCTCAGTCCATTTCGCCAGAAGTCCGACATCCTTGGCCATAGGCCAACCAGGCCGCATAACAGACCGAACAAAGCAGCATACCAGGCCGCTCAAGCCGCTAATCAATCAGCCAAGCCACCAAGACAGCCAACACCCAGGCCGCAACTAGCAGTCCGCCCAGGCCGCGGACTCAGACCGCTCAGGCCGCACAAGCTGATCTTCAACAACCAAGCCATCCAAGGTCACCAGGACGCACCAGGAGTCCGCCCAGGCCGCAGACTCAGTCCGCACAGGCCGCTTAGACCACCCAGCCTGTCCATCACCCACTTCCACTTCACAAATTTCAACACTCCCCCTTGAAGTGAGAAGTGGTGATCAAGCCCAGCAAGCTACGTAACTGCTGAAATGGCCCCTTCGACAGCGGCTTCGTGAAGATGTCAGCAAGATTATCTTCACTCCGAACATTCCTGACCAGAAGAGATCCATCCAACACCTTCTCCCTAATGAAGTGGTGTTCGATCTCAATATGCTTGGTCCTTCCGTGGCACACTGGATTGTTTACCAGTTTGAGAGCACTCTCATTGCCACCCCGGAGTAAAGTAGGCCCTTGCACTTCTTCATGAACATCCTCTACAAGCCTCTGCAACCAGATGGCTTCCCAAGCAGCCAAGGCCGAAGCCTTATACTCAGCTTCTGTAGTATACACGGACACTGAATCCTGCTTCTTGCTACACCACGAAATACAAGCTGAACCACAAGTGAAAACATTACCCGAAGTTGACCTCCGATCATCTGAGTCACCACCATAATCAGCATCCGTGTATCCAAGTAAAGGAAAGTCCGCATCTCTACTGTAGAGGAGTCCCAAAACAGAAGTTGACTTGACATACTTTAGAATGTTCTTTGCCGCCGCCAGATGAGACTTCCTTGGTTCAGCCATAAGCCAACTTACTCGGCCAACAACATAAGCAATGTCTGGACTTGTAATCGTCAGGTAAATCAAGCTCCCTACAAGAACCCTGAACACCAAAGGACCAGGATGAATCCTTCCTTCATCTCGTCGAAGCTTCAGCCCATGTTCCAGTGGAGTAGAGCAACTCTTCCCTTCGCCCATGCCAAATCGACTTACAATGTGATCTGCATACCCCTTCTGGCAAATGAGAATCCCGCACTCCTTCCTCTCCACTTCAAGACCGAGAAAGTGATGAAACTCCCAAGTCTTGTATCTCGAAGTGTATGGCTAGCTCAGCCCTGAGCCTAGCTACTTCCTCCTCCGAATTCCCTGTAACAATCATGTCATCCACATACAGCAGGACCAAGACTTGCAGCTCCCCCTTCTTCTTGACGAATAAACTAGAATCTGAGTTGGAAGCAAGATAACCGCAGAATTTCAAATACTCTGTTATCTTCTCATACAAAGTTCTAGGAGCTTGCTTCAACCCGCAGAGAGCCTTCCTGAGCTTGCAGACATAGTCCGGATGAACTTTAAAAACAAATCCAAGTGGCTGATCCATGAAGATGTCCTTGTCAATTTCTCCGTAAAGAAAAGCATTCTTCACATCAAGCTGCCACATGCTCCATCCTTTGCAAGCAGCCAAGGAGATCACCACTCTAACCGAAGTCATCTTTACAACCAGACTAAATGTCTCCTCATAGTCTTCTCCATACTTGTTGGGTACATTGGTCAAATGTACCTGATTTGAAGAAGCCTCACCTAACTCAATGATATGCATCATAATGTATTTGATGTTTGTTTGAGTTACTTGTGCAGGTTAGGTATTCACTAGACTGAAGCTAAAAGTTTCTAAGTCCATGTGTCGACACCCAGAGGGAAAGTGTCGACACTTGAGAAAGCTTGTGTCGACACTCAGACAAGCAGTGTCGACACTTGGAGTCATTGTGTTGACACCTAGAAGAGCTGAGTCAACACCAGAAAGTGTCGACACTTGGAGTTGTGTCGACACTCAGCAAAAGTCTGCAGAATCTAAGGACAAGTGTCGACACTCAACACAATGTGTCGACACTATGCAGAAGAGTCAACACTTAAAGAAAGTGTCGACACCCAGCACAATGTGTCGACACTTAGCTAAAGACTCAGTATTTGAAGAAAGTGTCGACACTCAGCACAATGTGTCGACACTATGCTGAAGAGTCAGTAGTTGAAGAAAGTGTCGACACTCAGCACAATGTGTCGACACTTAGTTGAAGACTCTACACTTGAAGAAAGTGTCGACACAAGGAGCTGTGTCGACACTTAGCAAAGAACAGAAAAGTTACAAAATATTCTAAGTACAAGTGTCGACACTAAAGGAATGTGTCGACACTCAGCTGAAGAATCAAAAGTGAAGACTTGTGTCGACACCAAGAAGCAGTGTCGACACTTGACAGTTTCAACACATGAAGATGTGTCGACACAAAGAACATGTGTCGACACTTAGAAGAATACAGTTAAAGAATGAAGTACAAGTACTTGTGTCGACACTCAATTTCAGTGTCGACACATGCAGAAGAATCTGTGTCGAGACATACAAGGAATTGTGTCGACACCTTGTAGACTTGTGTCGACACTTACACAACATGTGTCGACACTTGGCCTATAAGTGTCGACACTTAAGAACAGAAAGTCTCGACACTATCTGACAGTTAGAGGAATTTCAAGAAGTGACTGGTTGACAAGACAGCTGCCGATCCAGCCGGTCTACATCAACTGTCAGAGATATCAGAAGTCTGTTATGAACCGGACCAGCCGGTTACCATGAAGGAAGCCTATAAATAGGCATCCATAGTTTACAGAAACTGTTGTTGAAAAGATTGAAGAAGTAATATAGAAGTGGTTGAAAAAGTTTTTGATAGAGAGAGTTCAGATCTTTGTAAAAGTGGTATATTGAGTATCAACACAAGAAGATCTTGCTGTGCATCGGCAGATCTAAGAAGTTGGAGAGAGAGAGCTCCAACCAAGTATTCAGTCTTTGGAACTAAGGCTGAGAAGAAGAATTCAGAGTCATCTGAATTTCAAGAAGCAGAGGTCAAGGAACAACTGCAGAAGATTCAGACTAATTCAGTTCTAATCAAGAAGCTTTGAAGGAAGCTAAGTCAGTTTGGATCTAACTGAGTTCTTCCAAGAACTCTTCAAGAAACTCTCAACTCCTCTCTTATTTTCTGAGTTGTAGAGTTAGCTTGTGTAATTTCTATTTTAACTTGTAGGATCCATTGGATCTGAGAGAATTGTAAGCCTATATTATAAAGGCTGAGGGTAGGGCTTGCTTGCCTGAGTGTAGGAGTTAAAGAACTCTGAGTGTAGGCCTTAATTGGCTGAGTGTAGGCCTGGGTGGCTGAGTGTAGGCCTTTTGGCTGAGTGTAAGGCTTTGGGCCTGAGGTAGGAACCTAGTTGGGTTCTGAGTTAGTGGAGAAGTTTGGCCGAATCTAGTACACTGCTAGATAGGCGAAGGGGGAAAGTGGATGTACCCAAAGATTGGGGAACCACTATAAAGTCTTGTGTATTCTGTGCTGTGATTGTGCTGTGTTGTGAATTGCTGTGTTTGCTGTGTGAACTTATTCAGAAATCTGTGTTATAAACTGTTGTGCTGCCAACAAAGTTTTAAAAAGGTTTTGGTCACCTATTCACCCCCCCTCTAGGTGTTTAGGTACCATATCTTACAAGTGGTATCAGAGGGAGGTTCCTCAAAAAGGACTAACTGTCTGAGGAGATCCAGTTTGGCAGATTCAGTATAAGTCAGGAAACAGTTTCAAGAAACTCAAGAAATATGGGGTCTTCAGAGAATCACAAGGAATTGGGTTCAATGAAACTGCCTATATGCAGAAAGGAGATTTTTGGAATCTGGAAAGAAAGGGTAAGGCTGTTCATGGAGGCCTCTGACCCTAGGATCTACATCACAGTCAAAGAAGGGCCCTATGTGCCCATGAAGATCTCAGTATTGGATGCAAATCAGAGGACTCCTAAGGATTTTTCTGAGATGACCAAGGATGAGATTGTCCTAGCTACAATGGACAAAAGGGCACAGAATATCATAGTTAGTGCAATTGATGATGCCACCTTCCAGAACCTTATTCACTGTAAAACAGCAAAAGAAATGTGGGATACCCTCATTGTCTACATGGAAGGTTCTGAAGAAGTAAGACAAGATAGGAAGTCCTTGCTTAATCAAGAATATGAGAGCTTTAGGCAAGGAAGAGGAGATAGCATCACTGAATGCTACAAGAAGTTTTATAGAATTGTTAATGAACTCATGTCCTATGGAAGAGAGTTCACTAACTATGAATTAAATGATAAGTTCTTAAGGTCCCTAACCAAAGATTGGGACACTAAGATCTGTGCCATCAGAGAAATGGCAAAGTTGGGAGAAATTCCTCCTCCCACACTGTTTGGCAAGTTGTTATCTTATGAGATGCAATTGTTAGTAAGAAAAGAAGAGGAAAAGTCAACAAGGACTGAACACAGGGAAAGGACTGTTGCCTTTAAGTCAGAAGTACCTAGAAAGAACAGGACTAAGTCATCAACTCCTCCTCCAGAGGTAGTTGAATCAGAATCAGATGAGTCTGTGAGCACAAAGTCTACAAGCAGTGAAAGTGATGAAGATTTTGCTGCATTCACCAGATATTTTCAGAAATTCCTTAAGAAGAAACAGTGGAGGTCCAGACCTTCATATTCCAAAGGGAAAGAAGTCCAGTATCAGGAGAAGAAGCCTTCAAAGAAGGATAAGAAAAAGACAAAGACTAGTAAGGCAACTGGGTCTAAGATTGTGTGTTACTGCTGCAATAGACAGGGTCATGTTATTGCTGATTGTCCTGAAAGAAGGAAAGAATCCAGTGACAAAAAGAAGACTCACTTCAAAGGAAAGAAGGAGAAGTCCTTTGTTGCAAAGAATGAGAAGACTCTTTCAGACATTTCTTCTTCAGACACTGAGACAGATGCTGAAGCCTATATAGGGCTATTTGCTGAAGAAGAAGAAGAGTTTATGCAGATCATGGAATCAATCTATGAACAAGAAGAGTGTCAGTGCCAAGGACTGATGGCATTGACTGAAAGTACCAAAATCCTGGAGCAGCCAGGACCTAGTCAGGTACAAAGTCCAACTCAAAGTTCAGATTTCAGTTCTAGTTCAGAGTCAGATTCATCTTCATCAAGTGATGGAAGTGTTTCTGAATCTGAGGGAGATATTCATCAGCTCTTAGATGAATACCAAGTACTGTTGCAAGCCTATAAGAAAAGCAAGATCCTAGCCAAAAGTCAGGCAAAGGAGATTGCTGATCTCAAGGCAGCTGCAACAGATTTTGAGAAGCAGTATGATCAAAAACTGAATGAAGTAGCCAGGCTGAAACACATTACTGTGATTCAGATGGGTACTATTACATTTAAGAATGATCAAATTAAGAGACTGGAGATCAATCTCCAGAAGGAAAAAGAACTTGCTGCCAGGTTTTCAAAACCTAAATCAGTATTACCATTAATTGATGAATTTGTTCATCAAAAAGGCAAAGCTGGACTAGGTTTTGTTAGACCTGCAGGGACTGTACAGTCCAAGTTCAAGTCCAAGGGTAAAGCCCCAACATTCAACAAGCCTGCTGTAGTCAAGACAGCAAAGGTTGTATCTAAGCAAAGGTACAACAAGTTTGAATGCTGGTGCTGTGGCAAGGTTGGCCACTTTGCCTTGGATTGTTGGCACAATGCCAGTGCCAAGTTGGGTAGCAAGTTACCTGTTGGAAAGCCAGCAGGTAGCTATGTCAAATTACAAACTAACAATCACCAAGGACCCAAGTTTACTTTGGGTTCTAAGGTTCAGTAATTTGTTTTGCAGGTAAATCCAAGTGGCCATACCCCAACATGGTACTTGGATAGTGGATGTTCCAGACACATGACTGGAACAAGGGGACTACTGAAGGACTACATTCCAATCAAAAATGGTCCTAAAGTGACCTTTGGTGGTTCTGAAAAAGGAATCATCAAAGGGTTTGGTAACATCTCTTCAAACCTTGTTACCATTACTCAAGTGGCTTATGTTAAAGGGTTGAAACACAACCTCATTAGTATAAGTCAGTTAAGTGATGTAGGGTATGACATCTCATTTGTTAAAAATGGTTGTCATATCAAGAGGTCAAGTGATCAAGAGATCATTTTGACAGGATATAGAAAGAGAAATGTCTATTGTTTAGACATTATGGTTGAGAACAATAGTTCTCCAGTTTGTCTTGTAGCTGATGAGACAGTCTCTCAATGTGTCAAATGGCACAAGAGGCTTGCTCATCTTAATTACAAGACTATTGGCAAACTCTTTAGTAAAGAGTTAGTGAGGAATGGTCCTCAAGTTAAGTGTGTCAAAGATGGCATTTGCTCAGCTTGTCAAAAGGGCAAGCAGACTAAATCCACCTTTAGAAGCTTAGACAACAAAGATGCTGTGAGGTGTCTATACCTCTTGCATATGGATCTATTTGGTCCAATGCCAGTTCACAGCTTAGGTAGGAAGGTCTACACCTTTGTAGTGGTTGATGACTACTCAAGGTTTTCCTGGGTGTTCTTCTTAAAGCAGAAATCTGAGACACCTAGTGTCTTCTATAGTTTTGTTAAGCAAATTCAGAATGAATTGAACTGTACAGTGGTCAAAATTAGAAGTGACCATGGTACAGAGTTTCAGTCTGAAAGCATGACAAAGCTGTGTGAAGACTATGGGATATTTCAAGAATTCTCTTCACCTAGAACACCTCAGCAAAATGGCATTGCTGAAAGGAAAAATAGGACCTTGATAGAGGCTGGTAGAACCCTATTAAGTGATTCATCACTGCCAGAATATTTCTGGGCTGAAGCAGTTAACACTGCATGCCATGTGATAAATAGGGCTACCATCACTAAAAGGTTAAACAAGACCCCCTATGAAGTTGTGAAAGGCAGGAAACCAAACCTATCCTATTTTAGGATCTTTGGTTGTAAATGCTTCATACTTAACAATGGAAAGTCTTACCTAACTAAGTTTGCTGCCAAGTCCCAAGAGGGAGTATTTGTTGGGTACAGCAATAATAGTAAGGCTTATAGAGTCTACAACTTGACTACACAAGTTGTAGAGGAGTCTGTGCATGTAGTTTTTGATGAGACACAACTAATTAACAATGAGTTGTCTAGCAATGTATGCAGCCCCACAGGTCTTACTAAGAAGATGGACAAGCTAGCCATAGAAGATGTACCTGCTGCAAGACAGCAAGTAGAAGAAGATAGCTTATGTCCAGGGGGAGAACTACATGTACCAGGAGCTGAAGAAGTACAAGGAACTCAGCATGATGAAGATGCTGTAGAAGTACAACCAGAAGTAAGGATGCCTCCAGCCAACAGGCATCTAAGAGATCATCCAATAGAGCTGATTATTGGAGATCCAAGACAAGGTGTTCAGACAAGGAGCAGAAATCAGAATGCTGAAGTATATTCAAGTTTTCTGTCTCAAATAGAACCAAAGAAATTTGAAGAAGCTATACAAGATCCACAATGGACAGAAGCTATGCAAGAAGAACTTAATCAGTTCAAAAGGTGCAAGGTTTGGGAGCTGGTTCCAAAGCCTAAAGACCACAATGTTATAGGAACAAAGTGGATCTACAGGAACAAGTTAGATGAACAAGGTGTCATTATTAAGAATAAGGCAAGACTGGTTGCAAAAGGATATAGGCAAGAAGAAGGTATTGATTTTGATCAAACCTTTGCTCCAGTAGCCAGACTGGAAGCCATAAGGATGTTCTTGGCCTATGCAACCTATCAGGGATTCAAAGTATACCAAATGGATGTCAAGTCAGCATTCCTAAATGGTAATTTGAAAGAAGAAGTCTATGTGGAGCAGCCTGCAGGTTTTGTTGATTCAACTCTACCTCATTATGTCTATAGACTTAGGAAAGCATTATATGGGTTAAAACAAGCACCTAGAGCTTGGTATGAAACCCTATCTAGTTTCCTCATTGAGAACAAGTTCTCAAGGGGGAAAATAGATAAGACTCTATTCCTTAGGGAATCTAGAGGCAAAGTAATACTTGTCCAAATATATGTAGATGACATTATATTTGGGTCTACTGAAAGTAGCCTTTGCAAAAAGTTTGCAAAGCTTATGCAAAGTCAATTTGAGATGAGTAGTATGGGAGAACTGAAGTTTTTCTTGGGTCTCCAAGTTAAACAGACTGGAAGTGGTCTATCCATATGTCAGTCCAAGTTCACCCTAGAACTCATAAGGAAGTATGGTATGGATTCATCCAGTACCATGAAGACTCCTATGGGGTCAAGTATGTCTCTAAGCAAGGATGATGCAGGGAAACCTGTAGATGAAACCTTGTATAGAGGGATAGTTGGCTCCCTACTATACTTGACTGCAAGTAGGCCTGACATTATGTATGCTACATGTGTTTGTGCCAGGTATCAAGCTTGCCCTAAAGAGTCTCACTTGACTGCAGTCAAGAGAATCTTGAGATATCTAAAGGGCACTCCTTATCTAGGCCTCTGGTACCCTAGGAATGGAGATTTTGATCTAACAGGCTATTCAGATGCAGACTTTGCAGGATGCAAAGAAGATAGAAAGAGCACTACTGGATCCTGTCAATTCCTAGGTGGAAGACTCATTTCATGGAGCAGTAAGAAGCAAACCAGTGTGGCTATTTCCACAGCTGAGTCAGAATATGTAGCTGCAGGAAGTTGCTGTGCTCAACTTCTGTGGATTCAACATCAGTTAGAAGACTATGGAGTTCAGGTAAGTAGAACTCCACTTTACTGTGATTCTACTAGTGCTATTTCAATAGCTAACAATCCTGTATCACATAGTAGAACTAAACATATTGAGATCAAATATCACTTTCTTAGAGAGCATGTAGAAAGAAATGATATTGCACTTGAATATGTTAGAACTGATAATCAGATAGCTGATATGTTCACTAAGCCCTTAGAAGAAGCTAAGTTCAATAGATTCAAAATTGAACTAGGAATGATAAACTTAGACTAAGTTTACAGAACTAAAAATTGGCTAAGTAAAAAGGTGTCGACACATAGACAAGTCTATGTCGACACAGAATAGTAAGTGTCGACACTTCAGGAAAATAGTGTCGACACATCTAGGAAGTTGGTGTCGACACTTCAGAATGTTAGTGTCGACACATGTCAAGTTGGTGTCGACACATTCAATAAGGTGTCGACACTTAAGTTTTACTCAGAATTTTCTAAGTAAAGTCTCGACTACATGTCGAGTAGTGTGGTGTCGACACTTAACCAAGTGTCGACACATAAAATCTGTTGACTAAACTTGTGTCGACACATGTGTGTCGAGACATTATAAGTCTGTGTCGACACTTATTGACAGTGTCGACACATCTTTAGAAATTCATCCCGCCTGTTCGTCTTCAAACAAGAAAGGTATAAATAGGGTTCTGTCTTTGTTTGTCGACACGCTTCCAGAGTTTCGAGACCAAACTACAGTGTCGACATTTCTCTTCTCTAAAGACTAATTCTCACAACCCTAATGGCTCCCAAGCTGGAAGAGAATGTTAACGAAGGCTATGAGCTCGTGCGAGGCGCATTCGACGACGGTGATCATGAAATCAAATCATTGATAACCCTAGTCAGCGATTCAGGATTAGAGTTCTTGGTTTCAGAACCAACCAAAATTTGGAAGAAAGAAGTGCTTGAATTTCTTACTGGAGCAACTGTGGATGACTCTGGATACAGAATCAAATCCAGAATGCATGGAACCAAGGTCAAGGTATCACCCAAAAGTTTGAGAAAGGTACTTCAGCTACCTAAAGTTCAAGAAGAAGAGCAAGTGACCACATCTAAGACCAGAGATGCACTCACCTGGTGTGGTCTTGATCCTAAGATGAAAATAGGATCAGTTTTCAACAGGAAGGGCATGAACATTCAAGTCAAATTCCTGTCTGAAGTTGTAGGCAAAGTTATACTAAGCAAACCAGGAGGACATGACAGGGTGTCAGCCTCTATGTTCAGTATTATGACCAGAATCATCTTCAACATCAAAACAGATTGGTCTATGATTGTCTTTGAGAAAGTGAAGGAAAGTCTGAAGAAGCCCAATCTGGGCAGGATACTAAGTCTCTACCTGGCTGGATCAATTCCAGAGGTAATGAGCACTGCTGCTGGAACTAAAATCAACCACATGAGAAGGATGGACATGAGAATCTTCTCCAGGTGGGAAAGGGTACTGTCTAAGGAAGTTCCTACTCCAGAGAAGCCAGTTTCTAAGAAGGACTCTCCTCCTAGGAAGAAGAGGAAGATAGCTGCTGTGACTCAGGAGTCCTCCAGCAGCTCAGGCAGTGAAGAACATGTTGTTTTCACTCCTGATAATTATGAGGATGAGGCTGCAGAGAAGTCACCTGCTCCTCAGGAGCCAGCTGACATCCAGGGGGAGCCACCAGCTGTAGAACATCCCTCTACACTGGAGAGTGAGCAAGCTACACAGATTATCCAAGAGGTACTTTCTGACCTTAATACATTAGTTTTTTCTGTAATGGATTCTGATTTGTCTGATGTCCATCAGCAAAATCAGCAAGCAACTCAAGAACCAGATGTTGTTCTTCAGGACACATCTGCTGTTGTGCCACAAGTTCCTGATAAAGTAGTTGATAAAACCAGTACTTCTCCTGCACAGTCTCCAGCTGAATACACAATGGAAGATCTATTTCTGAATTTGGATCAAGATGATTTTGATATGGATAAGAATGCTGCTGATGAAGAGAAGGATGCTGCTATTGAGGGGGAGAACTTGGATGTTCAAGAAGAGCCTATAAGGCTAGATACTGAGAAGGCACAAGATGTGCAAACTGAAAAACCCTCAAGCCCTAAGGATAGGGTGGATATAGCAAGTACATCAGAGTCTGAGGATGATGAAGCTGAGCAAGCTCAAAAGAAGAAATTCTTTGTCTTCAAAAGAAGGAGTCAGAGCTATAAGAAAGCTCTACAAACTGTAGCTCAACACTCACTAGTCCACCAAGCTCCATCAACTGATTATAGTAGCCTAATGGTAGCAATGCAAGTAAAGCTGGATGAGCAAAGAAGGGCAATAGAGACATATATTGATGAAAGCCAAAAGTCCCTACAATTTGATCTAGCTCAAGATATCAAATCAATAAGGTTTGAAATGAATTTGAATAAGAAGGAAGTGACTGACTGCTTCCACAAGGGTGGCAATGCAGTAGTATTCCTGGCTAAACATCAAGAAACCATAAAAGAGAAGGTAGAAGATATAGCACTAAAGCAAGGCTATGTGCTGGAGAATCAATTGAGGATGAATGATAATTTGACTGCATCTCACAATGCAATAGTCACTGAACTGAAGAGTAAGTCTAATGAACCATCCACCTCCTCTGCTGCTGCCAAGGCTGAATTTGATAAGATATTTCAGGAAGAAATTGCTGCTGTCAAGAATGCAATCAAAGATTCACAGAAGGTCATTTCTGAACAGCTTACAAAGCTTAGACCTTTCTTTAAGGATGGAATAAGGTATTTGGATACCCAAATCAGATTCCAGAAAGATGATGTGAGAGATCATGTAGCACAAGAAGTCATAAAGGGGGAGAGGGTGTTAGTCAAGGCCAGTTCTGAGCATGCAAAATGGATATCCAATTCCATCAGGGCTACACTGGGCTATCCTCCCCTGTGTGATGATGATAATGTAGCTGAATCTGGTATTCAAAGTGCATATCTTGGAGGTGAGCAACAGGAAGTAGCTCAGGTGATCTATCCACCTCCAGATTTTGAAATGGTTCATGCTGATGTAAGCACAATGTATAGTCCAACTGCTGGTAAGCCTAATGTTATTCTGGAAAAGGTTGTTCAACCTATTACAGCTGTTATGCAAGAGGCTTTGGACAAAGAGGAAGAGACTAGGCTATCAAAGAAGAAGTTCAGGGAACTTGCTGAGCAAAAACCTGATTTTGAACAGTGGAGCCCTACTTCTAGGAACATCATTCTCACAGCCTGGAAAGCGGCCAAGGACAATGCCCATGAGAGGAACAAGTGGTTCTCCGAGACAGAATGGAGGAAGCATGAAAGTAGGCAGGAAGCCATTGTCCAACATAGAAGGAAGGCTAAGTTAGGAAAGCTACCTCCAACAGCTGTGGAGCCTAGCAAGTACTTTCCTAAGCCCTATCATTACTTTGAGAGGCAAAAAATCAAGGCTGAAGAACAGAAAAAGAAGGACTCCAAAGGGAAGAAGACTGCTGAAGCTGAGCCTGCTGCTGCTGCTGGTGTAAAGGCCAAAGTGCAAGCTGGAAAAGGCATAGTCATAAAAGAACCAGAGCAGAATTAGACTAAGATTAAACTGAAGAATGTTGTAATCTGTTACATCAAACATTTTGTGTAAATCATTGTAAATGTATTAACAACAATGTATGAACAATTTTTGATAAATATAAATTTCATGATTGTTCAGATGAATGTGTCTAATTCTTGTTTGTTCTGTAATGCTAAATGAGTATACATGTGTGCTTTATTACATGTTTAAGTTTAACTCTGTTGACATATATCATCGAGTGTAGTCAGCAAAGTGCTGAGTGAAGTCCGCATAGTCTACATTCAACAACTTGCAATGTAGAAAATTGGCTAAGTACAAATGTGTCGACACACTCCAACTGTGTCGACACCTTTGCAGAAGGTGTGTCAAGACAAGTCAGTTAACTTGACACATAGAAGATTCACGACAGCTGTGTCGAGACAAGTCAGTTAACTCGACACAGAGAAGATTCAAGACAGATGTGTCGAGACAAGCTAGTTGTCTCGACACCTTGAAGACCATGTCAGCTTGCTTGACACTACAAATCTTAAAGCAGTTGTGTCGAGACAAATCAACTCTCTCGACACAAAGAAGAAAGGAAATTTTACTAAGTAAAATTGTGTCGCGACAAATCAACTGTCTCGACACAATAAAGAGTTAAAGAACAAACTTTCCGACATCAGGCAGACAGTTGTGTCGAGATAATCCAACTGTCTCGACACACGCCAGAATTAAAAAGATGTCGACAAAGACAATGCTTGTGTCGAGACAAGTCAACAGTCTCAACACTTTCAAGTTACAAATGAAAAATCTTCCAAGTAGGATTGTGTCGAGACTGCTAAGATATCTCGACACAAGTGTCGAGACACTTTGGATATCTCGACACTTATGTTTCAAAAAATGTGCAGAGTCAACACAGAAGTGCCAAGATGGGTCAGAACTGTCACATCAGGTACATGAATAAGATATTTCAACAGAAAAATTCTGAGTGGGGATTTGAAGTATGATGTCAGATGCTAATATCATCATTCAGTAACTACCTATCCATGAAGCCTATAAATAGAGGGGTAGTCTACACTAACAAAAAAGAAATAATCGATCAAGCAAATAGAAATTCTCATTCTTATTCCAATCCCGAGGAGGTGGAAGAAGAGGAAAGTCTTCAAGAAAATCTCCAGATCCTTTCACCAAGTTGATCTGAGGATTAAGGTGGATCTGATCTATAATCTCTTCAAGCAAATCAAGCTGATCTACATCAAGAAGATTAAATATCAAGAGAAGAAACTTTTCAGCAAATCAATTTATCAAGAAGAAATCCATTGCTGCTGATTTGAAGAATCTGTGCTAACAGATAAGTCAGATTACAGAAATTCTATATTCTGAAGATTATTGGTTATCTTTTTACCTCTTTAATTTCGTAAGATCTCCTTGAGATCTGAGTGGGTAGGATATCTTATCTCTGAGTTGTAAGCCTAATTTATAAAGGCTGAGGTAGGGTTCTTGAGGGACCTAAGGTAGGTGTTTTGAGTGAATCACTGAGTTGTAAGCCTAATTTATAAGGACTGAGGTAGAGTTCTTGATGGACCTGAGGTAGGAGATTGAGAGAATCTCTAAGGTAGGGCATGTTGGTCTAAGTGTAGGTTTCTTAACAGAAACTGAGAATGTAGGATCCTTGGATCTGAGTAAAAGAGGAGAAGCTATAACCTTATCTAGCACATTGCTAGTAAGGAAGAAGGGGGAAAGTGGATGTACCCTAGATAGGGGAACCATTATAAATTCTTTGTGTACTATGTGTTGTGAATTGCTTTTGATTATGCTGTGATCTGGGTTTCTATAACTGCTGAAATAGTTAAGTGATTAAGAACTACTAAAGTATTTTTAAAAAGTCACCTATTTACCCCCCTCTACGTGTTTATCTACCCATAGGATTATCTTTCCATTTTTCTATAGTTCAGGGGAGCATATTAGGAAAATTAATTCCTCTATTTGCACACAAATTAAATTAATAATAAAATTCCCCCACTAACACGATAGTTAGTGGGTGGTTATGCACGAATCAGATAATGGGGAATGACATGAATTGACCGGACGGCGGGGACGGGCTCCTATGGGTAGCCGGCAAACTTGCTGAAAGAAATAGTGCCTAATCACCTAGAGGGGGCGGGGTGAATAGGTGAACTTAATCTTTTAAAAAATTACAGACAGAAACACTGAATAATAAGCACAGATAATACAGCAATTCAGCACAGATAATACATCAATCACAGAATTAATCAGACACAGAGTACACACAGATTTTTATAGTGGTTCCCCAAGGTCTGGGTACATCCACTTTCCCCCTTCGCCTATCTAGTAGTGTACTAGATTCGGCCTAACTTCTCCACTTCTTCTCAGATCCTCAGATCTTACACCTCAGAACCACAAACAGGTTCCTACAACTCAGAGTGACCCCACTCCTACAACTCAGGCACAAAGCCTTACCACTCAGTCTTCACCAAGACCTACACTCAGGCTAAACAGCCCTACCTCAGCCTTCAATCAAGGCCTACACTCAGAGAATAGAATCTCCTACACTCAGGCACTAAAGCCCTACCTCAGCCTTTATAATTTAGGCTTACAACTCAGATCAATACAAGATCCTACAGAATATAAAGTTTACAAAGTAAATAACCACAATTCAGAAAGAGAGAGATGAATTGACTGGCTTCTTGATGAGTTCTTGGAAGAACTAGGCAGAGATCAACCACCCTTGGCTTTCTTCAAAGTTTCTTGAATTAGAACACATTAGGGTTGAATCTCCTATGCAGATGATCTTCAATCAACTGCTGTCTTGAGAATCAGATCTCGATCTGAATCTTACTTATCAGCCTAGTTCAACAACTGTTCTTCTTAGAAGGAGCTCTCTCTCTAACTTCTTAGATCTTCACTTGATGATCTTCTTCCTTTTTTGTTGTGATTCAATTGATTGATTACGTCCTTGATACTTTCTGTCGAAGGAGAAAGGTCTATAAATATTCTTCCTCCAAGGTAACCGGCTGATCCGATTCCTAACAACCTTCTGACAGCTCTGACAGTTGCAGTTGATCGGTTGAAAATGGCAGCTGTCAAGTCATCCAGTCACTTCTTGAAATCTCTGTCACTGTTTGAAAGTGTCGAGATAGATAGTCTTTATGTGTCGACACAAATAGACTAAGTGTTGACACAAGTAGATTAAGTGTCGACACTAGCCTTCATGGTGTCGACACAACTCCTTGTGTTGTTGTAACAGTTACTCGACACTGCTTCTTCAGAATGTGTCGACACTGATCCTGTGTGTCGACACAAGCCTTCTGTTGAATGTGTCGACATTGATTGAGCGTGTCGACACAAGTACTTCTTCTTCAATACTTAGTTGATTTCTGCTGTGTGTCGACACAACTCCTTTGTGTCAACACTTGCCTTCATATGTTGAAACTTTGCTGAGTGTCGACACATCTCCTTTGTGTCGACACATTCTTCATGTGTTGAAACTTTGCTGAGTGTCGACACATCTCCTTTGTGTCGACACTTGTACTTAAACTTTGTTGAAGTTCGCTGAGTGTCGACATAGCTTCCTGGTGTTGACACTTTTGATGTCGACAAAGTTTCTCTGGGTGTCGACACTGCTTCTAAGTGTCGACACAGATTATGTAGACAATTCTTCACTATGTGTCGACACTGCCTGTATGTGTCGACACATTTCTTCTGGTGTCGACTCCGCCTTCCTAGTGTCGACACAATTACTCCAAGTGTCAACACAGCTTCTCTAGGTGTCGACACAAGCCTTCTTATGTGTCGACACTTTTCTTCTGGGTGTCGACACATGGACTTAGAAACTTTTCCTGCTTTCCCTGCAATTACTTAACTTGCACACATAAACTCAAAGCACATTAAATACACCTTGATGTATATCATTGAGTAGGGTGAGGCTTCTTCAAATCTGGTACATATATTCCAATGTACCCAACAATCTCCCCCTATTTGGAGAAGTCATAACCCTTAGTCAATGATATACACCATACATAACAAATTCTCAATATGATGTATAACAATATTAAATGATAGGGTAAGAACTAAACATGTATAAACAGAACATGTATAAACAATTATCTCAGAACAATAATGTAATAGATTGAACATATAACATTGTTCTTACAACTTCAAACATTTTCATTAATCAAAAGTTTACATAGAGTTAAATGCAAATGATTACAAATTGTAAACTTAAGAAAATTTCTATCCTATGGCTGCTTTGGTTCCTTGATAACAATGCCCTTTCCAGATTGAATCTTTGCTTGAACAGGAGCTTCATTGTCATCAGCAGGCTTCTTCCCTTTAAGATCTTTCTTTTTCTGTTCTTCAGCCCTTATCTTCTGTCTTTCAAAATAGTGATAAGGCTTTGGGAAATACTTGTTAGGCTCCTGTGCATTAGGAGGTAGCTTCCCTAATTTAGCCTTCCTTCTGTATTGCACTATGGCCTCTTTCCTAGCCTCATGTTTCTTCCATTCCTGGTCAGAATACCATTTGCCTCTCTCTAGGAAATTATCCTTAGTAGCCTTCCAAGTAGTTAATATGATATTCCTAGAGGTTGGGCTCCATTGCTAAAAATCTGGCCTTAATTCAGCTTGCTCTCTGAACCTTTTCTTAGATAATTGGGCCTCTTGTTCTTTTAGAACTGCCTCTGGCACAGGATGAACAGCGTTTTCAAGAATAACATTCTGATTACCCTCAGGAGGACTATACATAGACTGTTCCTCCTGATGTATCATGTCAAAATCTGTAGGAGGGTATATCACTTGAGCTACTTCAGCTTGCTCTCCTCCAAAGTATGCAGGATTGATGCCAGACTCTGCAACATTATCATCATCACATAAAGGTGGATATCCAAGGGTGGTTTTGATGGAGTTTGAAATCCATTTTGCATGATTAGAGCTGGCTTTGACTAGTACCCTCTCCCCCTTTATGACTTCTCTCTCTATGTGATCCCTAAGATAATCTTTCTGGAATCTGATTTGAGCATTCAAATAGTTAACTCCATCTTTATAAAAAGATTTTAACCTTTGGAGCCTGTCAGTAATAATCTTTTGAGAATCTGCAATAGCAGTGTGAACAACAAGTAGGCTTTCTTGGAGTTGCTTATCAAACTCAGCTTTGGCAGTAGAACTTTGTGCAGTCTGGGCAGTAGCTAGATTCTTCATTTCAGTGACAATGACATTATGAGAAGCAGTCAGATTATCATTCATTCTTAGCTGATTTTCCAGGACATATCCTTGTTTGACTGCCATGTCATCAACCTGTTTCTTGATGTTCTCTTGATGAGTAGTCAGATAGACCACTGCATTTCCTCCTTTATGGAAGCAGTAAGTCATTTCCTTTTTATGTTGATTCACTTCAAATCTTATGGATTTTATGTCTTGAGCTAAGGAAAATTGTAGCTCCTTATGGTGCTCATCCATATAAGTTTCCATTGCCTTCCTTTGCTCATCTAGCTTTATTTGCAATGCCACCAACAGAGAACTATAATCAGTTGTTGGGGCAGGCTGTGGAGCAATTGTATGTAGTGCTTTCTTGTAGGTATGGCTTCTCCTTTTAAAGACCTGGAACTTCCTCTTCTTGGCCATAACAGCCTCTTCATCCTCTGAAGTAGAAGTACTAGCAATGTCTACCCTATCCTTAAGACTAGGAGATAAATCCTTCTCAGTCCTTGGTAGCTCCTCAACATTCCTTTGCTCCTCAAGCTCTATTCTTGTTGTCTCCTCTTGAGACCTAACCTGCTCCCCCTGAAGATCTACCTGCTCCCCCTCAATAGCTGCTTTCTCTCCCTCAATGTCAGTTTGTAATAAGTCAGGGAACAGCTCTTCTAGTGTAAACTCATGTTGAGATTGTTCAGAAGAATCTCTTATCTCAGGAGCATCTGTTTCCATTTTATCAGCAACAGATGTGTCCTCCATGACAACATCTTGTGGTTGAGGTTGTATCTGTGTTTGCTGATCAACATCAAGTAATGGTTCAGACAAAACTTCATCCTCAATATGGAAATTTAATTGATTTACTTCAGTAATTACCTCTAGAATAGTTTGGGTAGCCCTTTCACTATCCAAGTGAGTGGACTCTTCCACATATAGAGGCTCCCCCTGGAATGGATCCAGGTGAATAGGGCTAGCTGATGGTAGCTCCCCCTGCCTCTGTGCATCTTCTTGTGTTGCTGGTGACTGTCCAGCATTGTCATCCTCTCCATCATATGAACTAAACACCACTTGCTCCTCTGAGCTACTTGAGGATTCTTGTGCCACAAACAATGCTTTCTTCTTCTCTCTTCTGAGGTGTTTCCTTTTCTGGAGTTGGCAGTTCATTTATCAATACTCTATCCCACCTTGAGAAAATTCTTACATCCATTCTCCTCATGTGGTTTATCTTTGAACCAGCAGCTGGTTCATCACTTCAGGAATACTTCCAGCTAAGTATAGACTCAGAATTCTACCCAGATTGGGTTCTTCAGGCTCTCTTTTATCTTATCAAACATGACTGCAGACCAATCAGTATTAAGTTTGAAAATTATCCTTATCATCAAACTGAACATGTGAGCTGAAATTCTATCATGCCCACCAGGCTTGCTCAATATCACCTTCCCAACTATCTTAGATAAGAACTTTCCTGTATATTCATTCCTTTCCTATTAAAGACTGAACCAATCTTCATGCTTGAATCCAGTCCACACCATGTCAGTGTCTCCCTGTTTTTGAGAGAAGCAGAAACATCTTCCTCTTCTGTAGTTCTGGGAGATGTAGAATCTTCCTGAGACTCTTATGAGTGACCTTCACCTTTGCCCCCATGAACTTTGGACTTAATCTTGAGTCCAGATTCATCAAGAGTTGCTGCACTCAAGAATTCGAGGACTTCCTTCTTCCAGATCTGATTGGTTCTGATACAAGGTACTCTAATCCAGTCTCGGCAATTAGGGTTACCACACCTTGGATTTCGGGTTCCGCGTTATCAAAGGCGTGTCGCACGAGCTCATATCCTCATTAATGTTCTCTTCTAGCTGGGCGCCATTAGGGTTTGAAGAAATTTTGAATTTAGAGAAAGAGATGTCGACACACAAGTTTGGTCTCGAGACTAAGGGAGCGTGTCGACAAACAATGGGGAAAAACCTATTTATACCTTTCTAGAATTGAAGGTGAAAAGGCGCGTTAAAATACTTAAATTGTGTCGACACTGTTGAAAAGTGTCGACACTTACTTCTAATGTCTCGACAACTATGTGTCAACACATATAGTCGACAGAAATTATGTGTGTCGACACTTATATATCTCAGCTAGACGCTTAGTCGAGGACTCTACTAGACTAATTATGTGTAAATCCTAAGTGCGACACCATCCCGGATGTGTCGACACCTACACTGCATGTGTCGACACTAATTCTTTGAAGTGTCGACACAGACTTCCTAGATGTGCGACACCATTTTTCTGAAATGTCGACACCACTTTTATGTGTCGACACAGACAACTCTGTGTGTCGACACTATTTTACTTAGCTAATTTTTGTAAACTATTCTAGTCTTATCATCCTAATTCAAGTTTAAACTTTTGAATTGTTCACTAATGGCTTTGTAAAATATCAGCTAAATCGATAAATCTGTCTTAACATACTCTATGGAAATAGTCTTCTTTTTCCACATTGTTCTTCTTATGGAAATGGTATTTTATTTCTACTGTGACTTAGTCCTACTATGAGTGAGACAGGATTATCTGTAATAGAAAATGACACTAGTAGCACACAAATAAAGGTGTCCTACTTACTTGAATACCATAATCTTCTAGCTGATGTTGAATCCATAGAAGTTGAGCACATCAACTTCCTGCAGCAACATACTCTGATTCTGCTATGGAGATAGCCACACTTGTTTGTTCTTGCTACTCCATGACACCATCCTTCCACCTAGAAATTGACAGGTTCCTGTAGTACTCTTCCTATCTTCCTTGCAGCCTACAAAATCTGCATCTGAATAACCTGTCAGTTCAAAATCTCCATTCCTAGGGTACCAAAGGCCTAGATAAGGAGTGCCCTTAAGATATCTCAAAATTCTTTTGACTGCTGTCAAATGAGATTCTTTAGGGCAAGCTTGGTACCTAGCACAGACACATGTAGCATACATGATATCTGATCTACTAGCAGTCAAATACAGTAGGGAGCCAACTATCCCTCTATACAAAGTTTCATCTATAGGTTTCCCTACATCATCTTTGCTTAGAGTCATTGTTGACCCAATAGGAGTTTTCATGGTAGTGGATGATTCCATACCATACTTCCTTATCAATTCTAGGGTGAACTTAGACTGGCATATGGATAATCCATCTTCAGTCTGTCTAACTTGGAGACCCAAGAAGAACTTAAGTTCCCCCATACTGCTCATTTCAAAGTGTCCTTGCATGAGTTTTGCAAACTTTCTGCAAAGACTACTTTCTGTAGACCCAAATATGATGTCATCTACATATATTTGGACTAAGATAATCTTGCCTCTAGATTCCCTAAGGAATAGAGTCTTGTCTATTTTCCCCCTTGAGAATTTGTTCTCAATGAGGAAACTAGACAGGGTTTCATACCAAGCCCTAGGGGCTTGTTTTAACCCATACAAAGCCTTTCTAAGTCTATATACATAGTCAGGTTTAAGTGAATCTACAAAACCTGATGGCTGCTCTACATAAACTTCTTCCTTCAGATTTCCATTCAGAAAAGCTGACTTAACATCCATTTGATATACCTTAAATCCTTGAAATGTTGCATAGGCAAGGAACATCCTTATTGCTTCCAGTCTTGCTACTGGAGCAAAGGTTTGATCAAAATCAATACCTTCTTCCTGCCTATATCCCTTTGCAACAAGTCTAGCTTTATTCTTTATGATGATTCCATGCTCATCCAACTTGTTCCTAAATATTCACTTAGTTCCAATAATGTTGTGGTCCTTGGGTTTAGGAACTAGCTTCTAGACCTTGCATCTTTTGAATTGATTCAGCTTCTTGCATGACCTCAATCCAATGAGGGTCTAGGATTGTTTCTTCAAACTTCTTTGGCTCAACTTGGGATAGGAAACTTGAGTAAAGAACTATACTTAGATTTCTGCTCCTTGTTTGCACTCCTTGTTTGGGATCTCCAATTATCTGATTGGATGGATGATCCCTTAAGTGCCTATTTGCTGGAGGCAGCCTGTCTTCTAGTTGTACACCTTCATCTTCTTCATTCAACTGCACCTCTTGGTCTTCTTCAGCATCAGGAGTATCTTGTACTCCCCTGGACAGTAGCCACCATCTTCCACTTGCTGACTTGCAGAAGAACCTTCTGTTAAGGTAAGCTTGTCCATCTGCTCAGTTACACCTGTAGAGCTGCAAACACTTCTTGGCAATTCATTGTTAATGAGCCTTGCTTCATCAAAAACTACATGTTCTGACTCTTCTACAACTTGAGTAATCAAGTTGTAGACCCTATAAGCCTTACTGTTATTGCTGTACCCAACAAAGATTCCATCTTGGGATTTGGCAGCAAACTTAGTTAGTTAGATAAGACTTACCATTGTTAAGGATATAACACTTGCAACCAAAGATCCTGAAATAGGATAGATTTGGTTTTCTACCCTTCACAATCTCATAGGGGGTCTTCTTATGGCTCTTGGTGATAGTAGCCCTATTGATTACATGACATGCAGTATTAACTGCCTCAGCCCAGAAATATTCTGGAGAGAAGTGTCACTAAATGGGTTCTACCAGCCTCTATCAAGGTTCTATTTTTCCTTTCAGCAATACCATTTTGCTGAGATGCTCTTGGTGAGGAAAATTCTGTGAAAAATTCCAAACTCTTCACAACAATTTTGTCATACTTCAGAATGAATTCAGTACCATAGTCACTTCTGATTTTGGACCATTGTACTGTACCAATTCATTCTGAATTTGTTAACAAAAAGATACAAGATACTTGAAGTTTCAGATTTTGCCTAGGAAGAACACCAC